>JAQIXX010001452.1:0-33755 GCA_034700605.1 Willowsia nigromaculata
TTGAAATTCGTGTTTCTTCCAACACAAAACGAACACGAAACGAATGCCCTAAACACGAAACGTTTTCCGTGTTTTCAAATCGTGTTGCACCAAACACGACACGATTTACAAATCTCCAAATCGTGTACACGTTTCCAGTACTAGCTTAGATACTACCTTCGGTTCAGTCAGACTGCTAGCATACATGATATTTAACTTCCCTTTTTCGGATCCTTCCCCTTTAACTTGATCTGATGTGGTTCGTGTTTGGGAAAGAAAAAATGCAGCAGCAGGTAAGCATTCCTTGGTTCACCCCGTTAAAGGACCAGTGCACAGGATGACGACTGGATGAAATGAAAGAGTCGTTATGTTTTGATGCAACGAGGCAGCTTTCGGCATTTCAATAAAAGAAACCATACCCCGATCGTTCATAGATGAAAACTAAAACAATCTCTCCTTTATGCTCATCCTTCATCCATCCATCCAAACTCGGTGAAATAAAAAATCTTGTTTTCAAGGAAGGGAATCAAAATATGTATACGATATGTTGTGACTGAATTTATCTCTATAAGTGGAATATATGTGTTTATTTGTAAGCAAAACGAAATGAAGGGTAAAGAGGGAAAATACCTCGGAAGAATTACATGATCTAATCTACTCCTACTACAACCTACAACTTGAAGAGGCAACTATTCATCTACGTGTAGTTTAGTGCGTGCTGCTCCTGTAACCCAAAATATCTCACATCTTTTCATTTATAATGATTAACTGAGAATCTCTCTCTACCCATTGTGCAGCACATGTGTCTTATTCTTACACTATATTGCACCGAATAAAACCAAACACATCGATCCAATGATAATAATCCAGAACTTGTACACTCTCGTCTTGATGCGGGAAAGGAGCCAAATAACTTCTATTAATTAAGTGTCGCCCAACAGCATTTCTGTTTATGACTCCATGCACTTTCTTTATCCTAAATTGTCTGTTAATCAGTTTTCATCTGGCATTTTACGTCTTTTCATTAGTTTGATAGAGGAGCATTTGATGTACGGGACGCTAGAAACAAAGACAAAAGATCATCTCGCGAAATGTAGAGTTACGGAGAAATGTGAGAAATTGGTTAGCCTCTTGTGAACAAATTGCTGTCTTGAGCTGATCTATCATGTTGACAGGCAAGAAGATATGTATTTGCAAATTTCATTCCTAGAGAAAGTAAGCATGTCGGATAACACGACCCTATGCATATTTGAAAGCAATATTTCGCTTGAACAAATATAAAAGCATTGTGTAATTCATTCCCATCATTTCTATGCAATAATTCCAAATATTTTTTTTCTCTTTCTAAACTGGAGACAAGAAAAATGATGACGAATATTCCCGTTGCGCGGCTTCTCCAGCGCGCTTCAAGAGATAAAAGTGCGTGGCTGTGCAACAGCTGTTTCCTAATTCCTACTTTTCCTTTTTCCGTCATCGACTTACCCAAATAATAAGCTTTAAGACTTAAATGTACCTCGTACAAACACTGCGTGCAGTCAAATGATAATAGAAATGTGGAGTATAAAAAAGCTAATAAAGGGTATGTTGCGTTGAAAGTTGTATGGTTCAATGTATGGCCTTTTAAATACACTTTTTGATGCTCCGTTTCCTCCTAAAATTTGGAAACGAATGTGTGCTTACGTACTTATCAATGTCATGTGCACGATGAGTTAAAGCACGAGTAAAGGCATTGGAAAATGTAACAGTTGCTCTAGAAGAGCCAAACAAAATGCTAATATGAGGATAGAATGAATGTATTATTGTTATTGTTATGCTTTTTTGGGGGAAATGTTTGAGCAAACCAATGTCAAAGTATAGAAATAATATGGTTAACAAAACATTCGTGGTAAGCTCTGGAAGCTCGTTTTGCAGTCGGCACCCCAAAACATTGAATCTACACTTCCCATAAAGTTCGCATGGATAACTTCAGCCAATTCATTTTCACCAGTGGAATATGTTCTTCATCCAGAGATCACAATATTACTTAAGATATTGGTTTTTAAATTTATTCATGATATTTAATCCGTTGTCGTTGTCTTATCTTTGCCCCTTGCAGGAAAAGAAAAATCCATGCATTTATACCCATAAGGTTATATGGTTTTGCCATTCATTATCACACATCCAGATCCACCACTTGAGTTGTACTTTCATGTAGCTCCCTTTATCCGAATAGAGTGCCAAACTAAAAAGGAGAATCGTTTCCCCTTGTTTGTTGCCCACCACTAAAACTTGTCTATCTTCACAATCAGCACAAATACCTCTCTCTCTCAGGAACTGTGACGCAAGACACAGTACCTAAATTATTAATCCACAATATTACAAGCTCAAATGAGCTGAATGACAGCTACCCAACAAAAATAAGATAGTATATTCATGCATAAAAAACGAAGAAGAGTTAGCAAGTTTTGTTCTGAATGATAGCGTTTTTGTCCGGTCAATTCCACCATATGCGTATTACATATGCATGCGACATAAAAATTCTTTATCAAATGGCAACTTTCATTTCCTCAATATATTACATATACAAGCCATAGTATATCAATAAAGGACACTCCTTCACCTTTAGTTGAATTACTTGAGCAAGTCATGCTGGTATTAAATTGCTATTATATTTTATTCATTCATAACTAAACACTAAAAAAACATCCCATCCAACTATCCAAGATCTACTTAACCATATTATATTTTGCATTTATTTTCACACAACCCAGTAGAGTATTACTGAGTTCAATATTCGCAAAAATACATTTTTTAATTGCTAAAACTGCCTTTTCTTGTTTCTGTCTGATCTACAAACGGACACCATATGAGCAAGCACCCGGCTGTCGTTTTTCTCCATGTCCATGACTTGTACAAACGAACTCACATTCCTTTTGCACATTGCCCTTTTGCAAAAAACGTTCTTTTGTAGATCACAACAAGACAAAGCAAAAAGAAACTAGTTAACTGCATCAGCTGTTTTTCAAAGATAAAAATTTGCTAAATTTCATGAATAAGCAGTATTTTTTGGCAAAGGATGTTTCTTAATGGATCAGGTATGGACGATATGCGACATGCCACCTCAAGTCAACAAACAGACTTCTTAGAGAATTAGATGAGCGAAAGTATTGTATTGGATTCTTGTTTTATGATTATGAGCGTTAGTCTAGCGAGAAGATGGTGATGACACGCTATGCATGCCTAGTTAAACAAGGCAAGGAAAACCGACCGATAATATTATCTACCCAGAGCAAACGAAATAAGAAACAACAGTTTGGAGGCAAGACGAAAAAAACCTCTTCTTACGTTTGACGTTAGTGCCGCAATGATGCATACACAACTTTAAGAAGTAAATGAACAAAAGCATGAGAAGAGACTCTTCCTTTTCTTCTTGATCTGCTTCCACTACCACCACCACTACCACCACCTGGGCCTTGACAGACTACCAGCACCTGCCTAATTATTGCTAGCACAAAAAACCACACTGGCATCAGGCAAGAAAAGAAATTGAGAGAGGGAGGAAGCAAGGGTAACCGTGAATATTTTGAAAGAAGGCACACAAGCACATTGTCGTCATGAACAAACCAACTCAAATTCCAAAATCTTCTCCCCCACACCACACACAAATTCTGGTTAAAAAAAGACTTGCGATATGGTTTAGAAGAGAATAAGTATGAGTAAGCAAAAATATATAAGGCGAATAGTGGAAGGAGAAGCCATACATCACATTTTAGCTACAAACACAGAAAAACTGAAAAAGTAATACCGTCATTATTTTTCTTCTTCAGTTTTTTTTCAGAAAAACTTACCACCATCGCGACACAAAAGGGACGGTGCCATTATAGTGATCACAAATCGAGCAGTGTGCGAGCGTACAGAGTAAAAACACGGCGGTCTCGCAAGAGCAAATGACGACGCAAGTGAAATTATTGGCTGACTCAATTTTTATTCCATGTCTTTTTTTGCTCCAATAAAAGGAAATAATATATTATATATATAGTCCTTCATCTAACATATCACATTATATATTGCACATAGCACATATTCACAGAGTGAGTAAAGGTGTATGAGCAAGGTTGGAAAGTTTTAAGTAGAATTTGTTACATGTATTAAGAGTTTAATGATGATGATAATAAATTTGGGTGAACAGGGTTGTTCTTGGATGGCTTCTTGCCCTTCTTTTTACAGTTTCTAATATGATTTACCAAACACTATACAATGCGTAGTAATCCCATCAAGTTAGCCCCCCTTATAGATGAACGACACACTTAAAAATGCATGATGTCAGAAGGAGAGCAGGAGGATCCCTTTCCAAGGATGCTGCTTTAGGTTTCGGAGATCAAGATCAAGTCTACTTTTTCTCTTAACAATTATGATGATCAGGAAAAGATATTGTTACACACTAACAACATCTTGCACTTCCTCCATTACTACGGCTCTATTCAACCGTACATTGTGCAAAGGACACGTGAAGATTAAAGAATAAAGTAGAAGATTGATAAGTTAAAGGAGCGTAACATCATGGTCCGTCGTCCTGAAGCAAAAAATGATTCAAATAAAGGGTAAAAATAAAAATTACTAGCACAAAAAACAGGTAGACTGAGGCGCGCAGTTTACTATAACATCATCTTTTGGTATAGATTCACTCAATCTTCTTATATCACAACGGCACATGATGCGAAGAAAGAAAATAATCTAGTGGAAGATGCAGCTTTGGAGTTGTCAGGGCCATAACCTGACCCGTGCTTCCTATACACCAAATGTTATCCTAGACTCGTGCCACACGGACGAATGAATGCTTTACTTCGTCTTTTCTTTTTCTTCTTTCTTTTACGAATTAATAGATTTTTATTCGCCTTTTCTCCATTAACAGAACATGAATCTTCTTTCTATATACATAACGATGGTTCAGTTATTCAAGCACTTTTTTCATCTGTCTTTAAAAAAAACCCGTTCCAACAAAGCTGTAAAATGAGCGTTGCAAGCTGAGAGCGTGCAAGACGTTCCACTACCAAAAAGCTATTCAGGCACGTTTAATTTTCTTCAGGCTTGAACTGAAGCTTTCTGAACTTGCAGCATGTGTCGATATGTGTGTACCTCACCTCGTGCACATGAATCTTTAATACGCGTATTTGATGAAACTTAGGTAGAAGAACACGTGTGCTGTGTCTACTGTTATGGTTGGTTATATAAAGTGATAAAGTGGTATAATGGTGCCCAGTTACCGTTGCATTCGGGCTATTATGTATTATGTAGATATTTGTCCAGTTAAACAAGCTTGAATGATGAAAGGCATGAGAAGTTGATATACCTTTCCCTTTCAACTCGATGTCGTGTGTCATAAAGTTCAATTCAATGGACTAATGCATTTTTGCTTATTCATGGTCAGCACTTACCATCTAAAGTATAGTCACTTACATCAAGCCAGAAAAACAAAAACAAGTAATAAAGGAAGACCCGGTTAACCAGTTATCTATTATCGTTATACCTCTACTTTGAAGTGAAGTTTGCTCCAGTCAGGCATTTTGGCACATAATTATATTATGGTTGATAAAACGATGATGTCTTTCCTTAAACATGCAAACACACGTTTGGACAATGAGTGTTGGCAATCTGTATTCATTACGTAGCTAACATGTCAAAATTTCAGTAAGTACTCAAAGCCTCCCCGAAATCAATAGGGACATGAAGTTAGTGATGAATCAATCGTCAGCAAATTTAGGGCAAGGGTAGATGTAACCAGGTTTTCCGCTTATCTATCTGGCTCCAAATCCCTGAATAAGCAGCGGTTGAAGGACACACTGTAATCACGACATAAATAATTGTGCTGCATTTCAGCAGAATGAGATTGGGAATTACATGGAATTTGCAAACGGGTAGGAAGGAGACAGCAAAATTGCCATCGGCCAGCAGACGCTAGTAATAACCTAACACATCTAACCCTGGAATATTGTTTCGTTTTTTGGTGTGCACATTTCGTCTGTTTTATGTGCACATAAATAAATTACATCCCTATCAAGTTGCCAAAAACAAAATGCTGTTTGCGGTTGACTCGTGGTATTGAATCAGTATGGTCTATTTGATACTTGCAGTAATGGCTTCATAGAAAACATTTCTAGCGAAATCTTATAAATTCGCAGAAACCCGTTTTCTAAATGCTTAGGCAGGCAATCCAAGGAAATGGACGTTTAAAGTCATGATGTCCCCTATCTCTAGACAAGTACATGACTCGCTGTCCCGTTGACATGTTCCCGGAATTTGGGGAAAGAAGCAATGATTTTATTGTTTTCGTCTTATTTTCCTGCATTCCGAATATCTTGTACTGAACATTTTCACTTCTTTGCTTGCCAAATAGTTTTAGTGGGTCATCAGTGTCATTCATTTCCTGGACATACTTTTAATGACATGGGATTGACAAGTATTAAAAGAATCAATTAATTATTTTGTTTGTTTTGCCACACCTACTTTTTAAACTTTTGACTCAACTTTTTGTCACACAATTATATTGTTACACTTCAATCTGTAATGAATGAAGCAATTGGTTGAGATAAAAAAGATAAACGTGTTTCATCTCTCGTCAACTCCAGTAATCATCTCCATAGGCAGGAAATGTGACATACATGCAATACCCCTATTTACCTGTTTATGAGCAATGCGTCATTACTTTGCTTTGCACCGCACATGCTTCATCTGCTGATAACATTGGACATTTTTGTACCACATTTTAAGGAGGCACACAACTTGGAAAACCGTAAAGGATAATAATATGAAGATGGTTACCTGCCACCATGTTTCAACAAGTTTTTTTGGAAACGAAAGGGTACATTAATTTAAAGACTTGCTAATGTCGGTATACTTACAATTTCAACTGATGTACAGTATGGGTTGCTGAGAAAATTGCTATATGCTTATACAAAGCACTATATACCTTTATGAATAGTGTAATAGATATGCATGAAGATGCGACTAAGAACACGCTGTCTACTAATATAAAATTTAACAACACACAATGCTTAAAGCATACGATGCATTATGCATGCATCATATAATCGGTATGCGTTATTATTATGTTCATCGCTGGTCGGGGAGAGCATAAGGCTTTAGAATTTTGTTAAATCATGAAAGAAGGAAAAAGATCAACATTGAAAAATGAACTGGAATATCCGGCATGAACAAAAAACTCCGTAGAATTGCTTCGTCCGCTTTCCAGCCTTTTTCTTCCCTTTTTAGGGACAATTACCTCTCGTATATACATGCATAAACATAATGAATAATGCACACATGCCCAATCCATACAAACGAAAGAAAGAAAAAAAAACGTTCTACAAAGCCTTATGTGTATTCTGTATAGTTCACGATTCACTGCCACAATATACCAATGATTTTAATCCTTCATCCTCGTATTTCGTGATTACGCTTGTTTACTCAATTTTTAGGCATACACCTTATACGGAAAGAGCAAACATCGAATTTCCGAATTTTGTTGTTTTTCTGGACGACAAATACTTATAAAAATACGCAGACTGTGATAATTTCAGTTTTTCCCAAAAAACTTTATAATTCCTGTGCTTCATTAGCAAATATACATACGTTATCTGTGTCAACGACAAAGAATGAACAGCATTAAATCAAGTAAAATTTTGGAAAATCTTTTCGACACGCCTTGCACTAAAAAATCATGCTCAATTATGCAAAAACTGCATAATCCAGATAATTAGCAGTTTTTCCCACAATACAACTGTTCAACGAAAGGGAGGAGTTCGACTTTGTTCGTCCATGAATATATCGTAAATAACCAATGGGATTTCCTATCTTTGCATCATCATCTAATTACAGGACTAAGGACAAAGGTGACAGAAAAGCAAGAAAACGCAAAATACTGTCACCTGTACACATACATACTGATTGATATAAAACATTTGAGCTTCTCTTATAAATTTATAAGACAATTCAATTCATTCGCCAGTTTTGTGTAATTTTGTTTCATGTTAGTTGGCTTAATAATTTAGAAAAACTAAAAGAAACGTTCACTTGGCTATAGCATGATTTTCGCAAAACTATTATTGAGATCATCACGACAAACATCATTTATGTCCCTGGCACAATGCATGTCGCAGTCATTTACTTATTCATTTCACCTGTCACGATGATATTGTGAGTCCAGTCTGCAATATTATTATGGGTTTCGTTTGCATCGGTTGCTCACGCTCCCTCTCAACACATTCACGATCACAAGAAGATAGCAGCAGCGGTGTAATAACATCCACATTATAATAATTAAATGCGTCGGTTGCTTACCTTAGTGCCGAAATTTTTATACATTCAACATTTCAAATAAGAAACCTATTATTCAATTATCTTTAAACAAATACTGCATGATGGCGTGCTTATTTACAGTAGAAATATATAATGTGTGTGAGTACACTTGTGTCGTGCTCAAGTCATAGTACATATAGCCCACATCTACCTGTATTTCACTTCATATAATGACACGTAAAAAATCTCTACTTCCCAAACAAAGCTTTACAAATTATCCTCAAAATAGAATGCAGAGTGCTAACAAGCTGACAATAAATTCACGACAATTCGCAGCTGTCCTTTTCAGTTGTAATAACATATACTTTAATAGCAGCGACAACAAAAAGTCACTGGTAGATATTTTGGTAACTTTTTCTTGGAATGGAAACATCATCAGTATTTTAAACGCAGTCGGACTCAAACAACTCGACATGCTGAAGTTAAAGTACAGTACAAATGGTTACGTATTATACAGTACTGGTAACAAAACGCTAGTAAAATATATGGGAATGATGAGAATGTCATTCGAACCTTTTGTGAATGATTTGTACCTGCATAGGTTGTAGGAATCAGACACGGTACAAGCATTAGGCATAGCATGTGAATAAAACTGTAAAAGATACTCTAAAAAGTAAACTTGCAAAAGTTTTGTCATGGTTTATTGTGCCGAACGTGAAGTGTATCCAGTCAGACTAGACTGTCGACGAACCATGAAGAAAAACAAATCGTCTCCCTTTTCCTGAAATTTTATCACACTCAAGGCATGCACACTTCACAGTATTTATGTTGACAAGTATAGGCACGTTGTCAGTAGGTGCATTCATCATTACGGGTTTTTACCAATGCAATTGTAAAGGATAGCGCAGCTTGTCCACTTCCATACAATCGCATTTGCAACAACAACCAAAGTTGTAATTGTGATTTCAATGTATACCTTCTCCAGTAAAAATGAATAAAATTTCATTCTGTAACAACAGATAACACAACTTTAAGACAGAATGTTGGCTGTCCATTGTCCATTCATACAAATATGTTTGTACAAGGAGATTCACAACGAAAACAGGCTGATGAGGGCCCAGTCTGTCTACAGTAATTCACAATAGAAGCAAACTTTATGACGTTGGGAGCATACTTTTCCCATGTGTACTTGTGTAAGACAGCCATAATAAGGTTAAAAGGAGCAGTTCATTCATATTTTTCAGGTACATTCGTCTTGCCACTTGCTAGCCAAGACAGAAGGAACTTAACTTTTTTGAGAAACAACTAGACAAAACATCCAAAACATCAAAACATGTTATACCAATGCTTTCTCATTCCAAATACTCGTATAAAAACTTGGCTGGATTTGACAAGTATGGGTGACAGATAACCAACCTAAGAGTTTCCACTTGTGTGACTTGAACCTTTTTTTGGTACAAATAAATAACGATAAAATTGTTCCAATCATGCAGAAGAATGCTGAGCTTGCTGAGCTTGAGCTTAGTCGATTCAATGCTCTCGGTAATTTCATTAAAAGACTTATATGCTCCAGTATTTCCTTCGTAAAAAGATGCTTTTTTACAAACAAAAACTGTAATCGTAAATTGACGGAATATTACATATTGATATAACATATATTTTATCATTTGTATGAACATTTATACCATTAATCAGACAATCCAATTGCATTTACGGAATACCATCATAATATACGGTTGTCTTCTTGTAAAAAATATTATGCATAAGCGTAAACTAAAATCAATAACCGCGCGATGCGCAAACCTTTCTACTACATTGTGACGTATGTATTTATTTGCAAAGAAATGCAATAGAACCTATTCAATGAAAACCCCGGAAGAGGGGACGAAATAAGAAAACTACGCATATTTTGCCGGTTTCCTTCGAGTATTAGGATAGTAACTGCATGGAGACATTTGCCTATTCTTTCATTCGAGTAAAAATGGTACAATAAAATAAACTCAACTCAGACAAAAGATATTATTAATGCAGATGTGTGATAGAAGAATTACTCTACTGCTGCGCCAGAGTCCTGGATGATGGAAGGAAGGGAAGCCATTGATATGATAAGCAGTTTGATACATGTATACTCTCTATATATTATAAAAGGAAACTCGATGAGACATAACAACAAGATGACGATGATAAGTGAATCCAATCGGACGACTGAGGTCTCCCAACAAAAGGGAAACTGAGCTGGGCTTTGTAACACAAGTCGACAACATTGAGAAAAAACGGCGACAATAGACTCTTCACCCCACACACCACTGCTGCCACTTACGACTACCTCACAGTAGCACAATATGCATTAGTTATTTAAGAAGAATAAGAAGTCTGTCAAGACATTCAAAAAAGAAAGAAGAGAAAGAGTGAAGAAGAAAGAGAATGGAAACGGAACTATTATCAGGAGAGTATTTGTATTTTCTTTTCACTGTGTGTGTACTATGCGCATATTACACAGGCTACGACCTACCAGCAAGCTACACAGCCAAATGCATTCGTTGAATATACCAAAAAAAGTATTCACAAGACTTCCTCAAGAGACAAAACGATAGATACATAATTGCACAAAGTTATTCTGGAAATAGAATGAAAAGAAGGAAGGAAGGAAAAAACGACACACAAGTTGTGTGTGTAGCCTGTGGTGTACCTAGTAAACGTGACTGATACAATAACATCACACAAGACACATGACAGTGCCAAATGTTATGTAGTGCGAGTCTCATTTAAACTGCCTCTTTTTTCCTTCGTCTTTTCACCCATTCACTCATTCTCAGTCAGTTGAGTAAGTTGAGTTCAGTAGTCGGCCGGTGTTGTTCCTTACGACAAAAAGAGTGTGTACTATTTGTGCATGCTTGTCGTTGCCTTTTCTTCTTCTTCTTCTTTTACATGTTGTGCTGTAGTACTATTGTTCCCTAAATGTTGAGTGGGTACATGCTGGATGCAATGAATTGACACGTGCACCCTGGGAGATAGTTCAACTCTCGCTTAATGAAGACACGACAACCTTCCTTTAGTCTATCCTTTTTTTATCTACTTTTAAGACAGGGTAAGTGCAGGTTTTGGCTTCTATCATGAAGCGTGTCATTGTCATACGAGAGCACAACCGGCCGACATCAGTCCTTCCTTCATCAATGTGTAGCATAATACCATGTCGTAGATGTTCATGCGCGTATGCATTCCACCATGGAGGGTGAAGAAGAGGTAAGCATAAATAAGAAATGATAATCTTTTTAAAAATTAGGTTTCATTTCAACTCCTCGTTAGATACAATTTGTAATAATATTTGGTTTCATTGATGAGGCATTCTTTACAGTAGTAGAGGTCGTACATTTTATATGCGCTTTTCTTCTCTTCCTACTCAGCCACTATCTAACAACACTTTAGGACGATGTTTATTTTCACTCTATTTTGATACACAAAAAAAAAACAAGTTCTTGCTTAATGAGCATTCTGCACTATATACATCCATGAACATTGCAAACTTCTACATGTAAATTACCCTCATAATTCAATGAGGGAACAAATATAAAGAACTGGAAAAAATAATACATAATACGTGTATCTGCTGTGGCGGGATATCATGACTGCGTAGCAGCACAATGCGGCCCAAGAAACAAGAAATTAAACACTGTTGTGGATTGGTAAGGCACCAGACAACCGCTCAAGTTACCTTACGCTTACACTGTAACTTATTTGAGTTACATAAAGAATGACATAATCATTGCGCCTCCATATATTTTAAAAAATGTACGTAAAAGTACAAAACACAGAAAAGGCAAAAGTTCATAATACTTATATTACTCTTGTGCATATGATAATATTATGCAGATGACATCATGTTGGAAAACGCTTTCATTAATATTATTATTACCACCACCATCACCATCGCTAAACAGAGGATGATACACTCTTGACGATTACCAGTGTGAGCTCAAACATAAGTATTTTATAAAACATACCAAAAGAATAAACTTTTCGTCTTAATTGTAGGAAATCTTGTGTTTAACAGATGAAAAACGAGATATGTGTCTCTATATAGTAATAGAGACGTACAAAGTACAAGCACTTCTTAATAATATGCAAGTTTGTGTGGATGGATGCAAAAAAAAGTTTAAAGGAATACTTTTTGGGAGAGAAGTGACTTTTTGTTCCCCAAACCAAGCCATACGACCAACATATGGCTCAATAATGTACAAACATATGTACATGAACTTTAATTTATTTTCTAGCTATGACTATGTACGAGCATTGTTACAGTTACTTTTTGGAAAGCAGGCGTAATACGTAGAAAACGACGTGCTACCACACTCGTTCAAATGCATCTCATCAACATGAACTTATATACCTTATGAGTGTTCTTGGTTTATATTACACTTACCGTTTACAGTGAAACTTACTATTGCTATTCCTTTAGAAAAGGAAACATTACAAATTTAAGTTTAAAAACTGGAATTTAAAGTTTGGATATAGGTATTTTTTCGTGTCATATGCGTTCAGATACATATCTAATCCACTTCCGTAGTTTTCCTTTATCTCTTGTGTTGTCTGAAAAACCTTGTATCTTACTACCGCGTTTTAACATATTGCCACAAGCTAGTAAAAATGTCACCGACATACGGACAAAGAAAACCAGGATAAGAGACACGAAAACACGGATGTCCATATGTTTTGGCCATGCATTAAATCATTACATAAGACATTTAACATCAAGCTACAAAGCTAAATTTCACAGAAAAATATTCATGCCTTTTTTTCTGAAATCAATGAAAACGTGAATATCTCACTGTATGTGTATCTAGTGGAGCTGTGGGGTAAGGTTTATTATGGAATGGAAAATTGTTATTTCCCTCATTTTCTTCCCCAATAACTCCTTCCTAAATGACGACAGAGAGATAGAGATTTTTTAAAGGGATGAGAAAAGCAATATTCTGTCCCATTTAAAAGCATATCTTCTTCATAGCCAGAGTAAATTCTGATTTTTTACTTCGTGAATATTCATTTTTTGTTGAGATGAGTTTTATGTGACTGAGAATGAAGGAACAAGATCTTACTCAGGCGTTTACACTCCATCCAGATCCCAAGCATGGAAATTTACACAATGAAAGAAATCAAAATGCATCTATGCATGCCAAGATTTTTCTCTTTACTCCCAAGAGATCTCAGTTCCATTCCTTCCGAAGGCTGCCAAGAGGCCATGAGTAATGCTATTTTTGATGGAATATGATGTGCAGAGTAGGACAAAATTCACTTGTACTGGATTCTCGTCTACATTAACTTCCAGGTCATACGACAAAAAAGCCACTGCACTGCTTCAAGGAGCATTAAATTCATTGAAAGAAGAAACTCATAGTTATAATTTCACACACTTTGCTTCACTTGCAATATTCCGTTTTCGATTTCATAGCTTGGATCATTAAACAGCAGTTAAACTGCAACTATGTCTGCATCGGTGGACACGGCATATTTGCGTTTCCTACAAAAAACCAAAATGCTTCCCACTGCAGCACAATTTTTTTCCAACTCAAACCTCAGCAAGTTCCGTCCAAAATACTTTTACTTTCCTGGCGGAATCCTGCTACACATTAGTACGGAGTTAGTAAGTAAAAGCGTTATCCGAAAGCATTTCGTACAATTCAAATAATATACTTTTATTAACTTCCTTTTCCTTGAATTTACTTTCACAATCCACTGCCGATTGGATTTCACTTTTAATATAACCGTTTACTGTCATTAAAACAACGACGAGATAATAGCAAAGTGATTGGATACAATAATAGCCGGAATCTTATTCAAGGACAAACCAATTGTCGGCACTCTCATTTTTTGCCCTTCACCAGCAAACCCGAATTTCGTTGGGATGATTATAGGAGGTACATATGTCCATTAGTTTCTATATTCCAATTCCTGTGTGGGACATTACTGCGGTGACTAGATTGATTGCGAGCAAGTACAGTACATGATATCGTGACAGTAGCTTACAATCACAATTGAAGTAGTTACGTGGACAATTCATCAATCATTATGTAATTTAGTTGGAGTATGCAACAACCCCAGTCATTTATTATAGTTTTATTTCCTTCCTTCCTCCAAATACTAACTGACAGTGCAGAAAAATCTGAAAAAATACTACTAGTACTCGGCACGCCAAAGCGAGGTGTTTTCCGATATCAAATGGAAAGACCAACATTTTCCCCAAAACTGCGAGACAGGAAGAGGAAAGGAAAAAATGAAAGTTTGTTATTACGAGAAAATTCAAATAAAATTATTGTGCATCGATCAATATTATGAGCCGTGTGTCGCAAAAAAAAATCACAAGCACATCCATCAAAAAATTGCTTCCACAATCGGCTCCAAATATAAAGGCAAGCGCAACCTTACAAATATTTTACTGCAGACTAACTTAGCAGCTACTATGTTACATGTGCTGTTAGCAACCTAGTTTTAAGACACTCTTATGCAACTTTGAATTCATGCGGTTAGAGGTAGAAACAAAAATTTTGCTAATCTGTTAAGTTATAGTATGTAATAACGTAGTTATAGTTTTAAACAAATGAATAAGTTGGAAAAATTGTACGAAATTGTACACTTTTAGTGTGACTGTTAAAACAGTGGATACACCCATCATATTACACGATTTCAAATAACCTGAAACCAACGACATGACCTTTTAGCAGAGGTTACTGCGCCAGAAGAACACTATCCAGTTCCAGTTTGAACTTTTTTACTTCCGTGTATGTTCTCTTGCTTCATATGAGACTACATAATTGCAATTCTTATGTTTTTACGTTGGAATTGAATCCAGTTGAAAGTATGTATTTCTCCATTTCATTTTTTATACAGGAATGCATATGCATTTTTCTAGCATTGCGGATAGTGGAGAATGCTGGCAATAAATAGGTACTTATATAAGATGTATATTTGTGCATATCTTATATATGTGCCTATAATTACAATACAAAAGCGGGAAAAGATCTTAGATTTCTTTTTTCCAGAGTACTTTCTTCCGGCTTCCGTTTTTTAACCCGAAAATGTGTGCTATTCTCCAAACATAAAAGCCATATAATAGCCCGTGTGCTCTTACTCCGGGCATGTTCAGATGACTAGAAAAGTATTCACAGTTGCATATTTTTACCTGGAAATAGAGTTCTGAGTTTATGCTATAACACGAAGTAAAATATGGCCGTCCCACTGAGAGTGTGCGACCGCAGAATCTATATTCGTGCAAGTGTTACATAAGGTTTTACTAACTAATATCTTCAAATGTTGTTACAGTTCCCGTGTGCGATGTTGATCAAACACGCTTACGTTATTATTATTATGTGTGTAACCGTATAATGGATGTTCTTTCTAATGCACTACTTTTTAACTAACGTTTTGTCCTCCCTCTTTCGCTCGATGTTGTGGTGTATACACTCTACCTGGAATATTGAACCATGAATAGGAATGAGGTTTTAAATGGGCACCCAGCACTGTTATCAATTCAATCCATCAAAATCTTGGCACGAAACGTATCAACTTTCACGATTAAGAAGGAACGTAATATAACATAAAATATATACATACATACCTACTTATGCTACTTTCGTTCGTTTACTTTTACCCGTTTTACGTATTACGCGTTTTTTTCTCTGCCTTTCATGCCCGTCTGCTACATAATAATTTCACGGCACACTTACACCATTCCGTATTGTGCTGCTTGCTTTCGCTTTTTGACTTCTGCATACACACATTTCCCGTCTTGTACACTCTTTTAGAGCTGTTCTTACGAACTTTTTGTTCTTTGATTTAGCTGCGACAGTACAGTCTCGTTGTTCTGCAAGAATTCATACCCCTCGTACTTATCCAGACGTTGTTTTATATGTGGACACTTATTATTATTTGTCTTCAATATGTTGTTATTCTCTCACCCTCGTTTTCCTTGGCATACAATATGTATGTAGTCTGTGTTTGCTGTATGTGGAGGAATATTGTGTAGCATGTGTATCGCAGCGTTCGCTGAAAACAGGCCAAATCTTGTAATTAGGACCACTCTTTTTTTCTTCAACAACCTGGAATGAAATGAGTCCACTTTTGGTGTCACCAACAATACCTATGAGCCCAAATTGTTTATGCAAAACAGTAAAGCTAGTAATGCAGAAACCAAATCGAAGCCGTGTATAAAATTGACAAAATTGCGAGCACTTTCAGCAATTCAATTATCAAAGCTTCGTAACAACTTTAGGAAACTGTAAGTTTCGCTGTCAATTTCGAATTTTTCAGAATTTGACTGTACAACAAGTTTCTATTTATGCAAGCCTGCAACAAACGAAGCGATTGGTATAGTTTCTGCACATCAGTTTAAATTAAACGCATGTTTCACAGACATCAACAGCGCGTACGCATGTCATCGCTCATTGTATTAATGAGCAGATCCTAAAATATCAAGTGTAAATTTTATATGCAGGAGCAACCATACAAGTTCGTTATGGCTCCTTCTGCATCCTTGCGCGTCGTCTTAAGCCTTTATTATTGACCATAGAAGATTCATGGAGTGTATAATCAACGAAAATCTTTTTATGGTTAAAAATGGAACATTCCAACCTTTCAACAACAGTCATCTTGTCTTCTGGGATGAGCTGAAATGGCGTTCCATATACTAATTCAAAATACCTTGATGCCATCTTCTATTCCGTCGTCAGTAGATGCATTCATAGTATAATATGTAGCCAGTTTTTTGCTGTTTAATATGACTATTTGCTATCAACATGAAAGAGCAACTAATAGGGCACAATGGGCACATGTACGGTCATGCCATTAATGTGAGATTCTAGTGCCATTTCATGCAGGATGCCGGTCGGAAAATGCTTGTAATTATATATTCCGAGTAAAATGTAGTGGAGTTCAACTTATATGCTACATAAACACACTTCTCTCGCTCTTTTTTCTTCTGCATATATTTTGTAAATTACGAGAGTGTATTTATAAACATGTGTATAAAAAATTTGACTTTATATTTTATTCAAGCTCGTCCTTCTTAAATACATGCTGGTGATGAGTGCTATGAGCGGCCCTCATATTTGTTTCTGGTTTATTACGTGCATGTTTTGTGGAGAAGTTGAATTATGGAGAATGGCACAGTGTTTTACTGTTACAAATGTGAATCAGGCAGCAGAGTTTACAGCAACGACACTTTGCATGTTTTGGAGAGAAGCAAATTAAAGCAGTGAGAACTTTCAGGGTTGATAATGACAGTATCAGCTAACATTCTCTCATAGATCTAAAGATGTATGTATTTCTAAAAGCTATGTACGGCAGTGAGTGATCATTATCATCTTACATAGATAGGTACTTTACGCGTAGTTTTTATTCTTTTTTAAATTTTTCCACAAAAAAATTGGAAAGAAGAACGTGGATGAAGTTTTCGTTAGAAAACAAAAGCAGTGACATGCACAAGGTTACCTAACTATGTGCATAAATGAGTCCCAGACGTGTGTACTTGCTTTCAACGTTAGTATGACATGAAAATGCAAGCATGATGCATATAATCAGGATCAGGAATCCTTTTACGACTCTGATTTTCTGCCTACTCTCATTTACCAGTCCGTAGAGATTTCCCCAAAAATAAAAATTTTCAAGTTCATTCTGGTTCAGTGGAAAGTACGTACATTTTACAGAGAATCGATAGCAGCCTGTTTCCTGCCAATATTCTCAGCTTGGTTTTTTGTACTCCCACAAAATAAAATAGCTTTGGGTTCTAGCGTTCCTGTTTTCCAAAAAATAGCAGTAAAGCAGGACTTTTCTCACCAGAAACAAAATTTTATACATACTCTAGGAAAAGAGGAAATGAGAAATTTATGGAAATAAAAGCTTGCAGGTTGCTAATATACGTATTGTTTTAAGAAGCAGCGTTTCTCGTTCACTAGATCACATCTAATTGTAAGTAGAAGATACAACAAATGCGATAACTTAAAAGGAGACATATGCCTACGCTTAAAACTCTGATACCAAACAACCCCTGTCTAATGTGGCAAAACAAATATAATATTGAATGAAAGATGAAGGTGCAATAAGAAACGAATGACAGAATCACAAACATTTCTCTTTCTTCAAGATGACACATCAAAGATTATTCGAGTACATGATCATTCATCTCCTGAAACAACGAAATACCGTAACATAAACACGATATCAATACACAAGACACATGAACGTCATGCCAGATTAGGAGTTATAGCCGAGAAAATGCCTTAATGCCTTATAAATATAAGAATACAATGTAAGAATGAAGGCAGGCAAAAAACGATTTGATGATGAAAGGGAATGTTAAAAAGAAAAGATATTAACTGTACATACATTATGCATAAGGTTTGCTTTGGGTACAACAACGCGACGATGAGAAGCAAGATACATTTCGTTTTTTTTTTCAAACTAGTGATGATGATGATGATGAAGTCAGGCAAGCATGCATAGACTAAATCAAAATGCGTTTACATGCTCAAATTCTATGTCAAAGTAAGCAAGGCAAGAAAAGTAGATACCGAATACTGAATATAGTAATATTTCGAATATGCTTATTGTTGTTACTACATATGATAATGGACTGACTGTTTGCGAGTGAGACTCATACCATAATTATTATTAAACATAATCCTTCCTTCTAGGATTGCAAGTCATACTAGCTTTTGGTATTCACATTTGCCATCGACACCGACTACTTACTTACTTCACTGCTACTGCCATTTACCACCATCAGAAAAGCATCTGCATCTGTTAAAACAGCATCACACACCACCGAATTGACGGTGCGGTTTCCCTTTCAAGATGCGACATCATAACATGCCGAAGAGGAGGGAGAGAACCAAATAAAAAATTCATAAAAAATCCTTCATGATACGCATGTAGATGGTGAGGGAATAACATATAAAGTAAATAAATATATTGCTAAGCGCAAGTTTTCCTTTCAACTTGTCATTTTGTCACAACAGTTATTTTTAGGGTGACAAGAAAATCTGTTATCCCCTTTACCACTAATTTGTATTCTATAAATTGGTTACAATATTATAGATGGACCTGTCCCGCCATCACCATCACATAATCTCATACCGCTCATACCAATGACAAAATTCATTGAATACCTTATGGCAACAGAATGAGGTGGGGGTGTCTCAGATCTCTTTTCATGATCATTCCATCTACATATTTTTCATTTGATACTTGCTTCTCCTTAAATTATATGATTGGCTTATAGATGTATTTTATGCATAGATCTTTACGTACTCGACAGATGTGAATTCCAATTCAAGCTCAAGCTGAGCTGATTGATTGTTTTTACTTGAAAAAATGAGCTTTGAGAAAGGTGTAGTGCTTAGAAATGAATTAGGATGGAGAATAATATAGTCATCTGCTCTACTACTTCGTGAATGATGCATGCTTCTTTAAGTAGAAAATTAAATAAAATGTTTTTCGCTGAGCAAAAAAAAAACTATTTTTGCAAATGCATGAGCATTTTGATACAAAACGTCAAAATAAGGAGATTGAAAGGTGGGGAACTATTATCTGAACATGTGTCAGGTTCAGGTAAAATAAAGAGCACCTATTAACCCATACATGATAAAACGGGGACAGTTGAGGAAGGAAAACAGTAATCATATTAAACGAGGGGCATGTTTTCCATCGAACAATCCTATGTTTAAGACGGCACGCGATCCCATTCGCAAACAACAAATGAGATCTTAATGTAGTAATCTATTCAGCCGTCTGATCTACATCCAAGCTTTTATTTTTCTACATCTCTATCTCAGAGAAGTTTTTTACAACTACGACTTCAAATGGTCAGACACTTCTTACGAAACATAAGGTTTCCACATTCAATGAGAAAACATCACATCTGGCTCAAACCAGAGAAGCAGCCGCCACGAACTGCAAAAAAAGTTCCTTCGAGCCAAAGATCACTTTCGATTTCGCTAGTTTTCTTGACAAACTATGTAACAGTAGCAAGAATCCGGAGTAGTGCATGCAACATTAGGTGCTTGTACAATGCAATTCCATTTTTCCAAACACGTTTCATCTTAATGCAGATTTTTTTTTGTGGCAGAGTTACTTTTTTGTTTTGTTCCAGAAAAGAAACCTTCAACCTTCACCTTAACATACATTGCCCATCTATAATGCCAACTATACATGCGCTTACATATCACCCATTCTCCCGCACAACATTTTTATTCCTTTTCACTTTCCAATAGTGCATGTTTCGATGATTGTGGTGTGATACCGCATGCAAATGTTCATAATGACTGGATTATCTGATGTACAATCTCCCTTCCCTAAAACGTACGTTACACAAACAAGTCGAAAGTATTTCATGCTGTTTTTTATTCAAATGAAACCCATTTTTAGTATCATTATTATTAGTTGTAGTTTTATTGCGGTAATGCCTTTTTGACAGACCATTTCCCTTGAAATTGCAATGAACATGCGAATCGTTTTATTATATTCCAGCAAAGCGATCCCTTTTACTTCAACAATCCTTTTTCTGACCGTTTCTATTATTTTATAAAGATATCATGTTATGCACAAGGCTAGTATCAGTTGTTAAATCAGTATTTGCTTTGAAGTCATGAGAAGGAAAGTCATTAAAATTTTCCGCAATATTCGCTCGAACAGCCATTATGCTTAAAACATAAATCGTTACAATTAATCAGTACACAGGTACACGTAACCGTTTGAGCATTAGTACACGTACTGTAATTTACTTGAAGATCATCACGATATAAGATATGATAGTCACGAAGTCAGGCAAATCATCCTTTACATTTGCGTATTTACATCTATTGTGTCCAAGTCAAGTAATTACTGACGTAAATAATAAAAACCCAGTTGCACTTTTGTGCACCCAAAACATGTGCACTGATAGTATGTTCAATTATAACAAATTTTGTATGAATATTATTTCACTTATGAGATTATGATCATGCTATATTGTACACAGAAAAGCTGACGACAAATAGTGAAAAAAACGGAGGAGACGCTTTGACAGCAACATCAACATGCCAATGCCACATACCAATACTATCACTTGGTACATAAACCACCCTTCCATTTTTCATTTCCAGAAACATTTTTGTGTACAAGGGAGCTCTGTTCTGTTGTCAAATAACGCTTCACTGAAGTAAAATGTTTTCGCTGCTTTGTGTTTCACCTGCCGATATCATTCAACCATGCCGAATCATAACAGACGACCTTCCATGAATAATAATCTTTTCACTTGCTTCAGTCCTTCAAGCGTATCCTGCTGCCGTCGTCGCTGTCGCTGTTGTCTGTCTACCTCTGTCATACGAACAAGTCGACAACACAACGTGCGCAACGCATAATGTTACTAGCACGTATCATTTCATTCATGATCAGAACGATGTACATAATGAACCCTACAACGAGATCACTATGATTTTACCAACGAATTTAAGTGGCTTCTGTATGAAACTTTCTGCTGATATGTGTGCCATTACATACGTGAGCATTTTGTCGAGCTGAGCGGTGATTAACGATTACGCACTCTTGCAAACGCCGAAACGAAAATCCATCGATGTGATACAGATTGCAATGATGAACATGTACTCATCATTACAGTTTGCAGAGTAAAGTTGCAAGACACCCTTCAAAATGTCTGTAATAAGAAATTGCTACCAAACTCGTTGAAGTTAAATGGGGGGTTGTAAACAATAAAAAACATAATCCACTCAAATAATGCCGGTGGTTAGTGAAGTAGGTATGTATGAACCACATAAAGGGGTTACGAAGAGGCAATAAAAACTTTTTAAAGTGCACAAACCAGAGAGGATCGTCATAATATTATTACAAAGATGTCATCAGAATTTCCAGATCTCATAAGTTAACAGACCAAATCATAATAGTATAAAACGAAACGATACAATCATTTCAACACCGTAGATTTGGTTCACTCCTCCTCATAATATTGCTCATAAATAGTGTGCATTACCACATCACCACCACCAGTGTGCAAGTATTTTTTTATTTTTGTCTTGTACATTATAAATGCACAAGCTAGTAATTTTCAAACTCGTGATTTAGGATTAGATTATATAATAAAATAATACGTAATATAAAGCACACTCATAAGCAGCAGCAGTAACTTTTCTTCTGTGAAAAAAATTATCTGCATCTTTTGTGGTCGAGAGAAACCTACCCCATCCGTTTTCCCTTCTTTTCTTACTCCTGCTTTAGAACTAGAACAGATACGCAGATATTATGAATTTGATAATAATAATGATATACGAAATGCATACATTATCAGCATCAGTAGAATGTAACAGAAACATAGCAGAACACGATGAGCAAGAATTCTATACTGCATACTGGGATCTTAGCATCTACAAAAAAGGCACATTATCAACCAAGAGTGAACTCAGTCAACCATGCAAATCTCCATCAAGAAAAGGCAGAGGCAACAAACTCTATATTTTCATATCTAGACAATCATGACATGACATTTGGTTTGAACACGAGCCAAAATGGGTTTAAAAAAGAGAATGAATTGATGTTGATACAAAATCAAATTTTGAGATCTGGAGTCCGGTAAAAAATAATAATAAATACCTCATCTCCAGAAAGATAGTGAGCGAAAACGAGATAAAAGTGCTATTTCCGATTAGGAAAACATGTTTCTTTTAGATTTACTTCTGTAATAAGGACAAAAACTTTAAATTGCACTACATACATATTGTATGAGCTAGCAAAACGTATATAGCAAAAAAAAAGAAGTTCTTTTCAACTAATCTATACGCAAATACTTCATATGGAAAATGATCCTGACACGCAGTGCAGTCTCTGAAAGGAAATTTAAGCACAACAATTTTGAAACTTTTTGTTTGCTGCCACCGAATTATGCATTCATAATATACGATTTCTTGCAGAGAAATGGAGATGGCTCCATGATTTTATGCGTAACTAAGCAGGAGGCAAAAAGCCTTTAGTTTAATAAAAAGCGAATGTCTCGGTCTCTCAAGAACGAAGAATAAAAAAAACTGTGAAGAAGCGTGTTGCGTCGTGCCTCCTACCATAATTTACATAGTACTTTCAGTATATGAATTCAACCAGTTCATGACAAGCCAAGAATGTTTGCTCGGTGTGGATTTTGTGAAGTGTACCGCTTAATCCAAGACTCACATATGAATTGTGAATCATCAGCAAAATATAGTTTAGAGTCAAGTACCTTTAAAAATTTCAAAACAAACCATCACAGACAGATAGGCTCAATGATTTCATAATCTCAGTCTCTAAACTCAGCCAAAATGCATGGCATACCTACCTACTCTATACAACATACAACATTACATTTTCACTGGAACTGCGTAATCAGTGTTGTCAGACATGCTATGCCACAAGATGCTCAAAAGACTTGTCCTCATGTACTGTACAATACGCCAATAATGCATCTCTTAGTGCGTTACGCTTTCCGTGAAAATGTGTTACTATTGCGTGAGCGTTCAGGAAGCATTCCGTGTACTCATGTTTCCTTTTCTTGGCCTTTTAGTTATTTTTGCCTTACTCCTCTTCACCTCATCACAACAAAATGCCAATGGATTTTGGAACACAATTTTGAATGTTTAAATCAGTAAAGCAAGCCTTGTTGGTACGATGGAGAAAAACACCGTGATTCGCCTTCTATTTCCATTGGGTAAATTTTCGCATGGATGAACTAAAGAGGTTGCTAGATTACTTACTTTTCAACCAAATCCACGGAAGCGATGAAAGAACTACGCGCAGTTTGCTTTCCCTCCACATTACCGAGCAAGAGCAAGTACTAGTTTTGTCTTACTGTTACTCATGCAATCTCATGCTCTGTTGCTGCATCCATCCATTCCACATATATAATAATAATAATATTAAACAAAGATTTTTTCTTGCCTTTTTGAAGTACTGTGTAAACATTTGCGTTCGAGATGAAAAAGATGCAAACGAACAGGTTACAGTATTCATTTATTCTACAACCTTTACATTTACATGTACAGCTTTTAGTATTGCTTTTGTCAAACATTATGAAAAGCTATTTCGTTCGCAGCACCGTCAGTTAAGGATGAGTATTTACACAAGTAAAGTTCTTGTAATATCCAGAATCCAGATTGATTGAGGTAGAATTATAATGAATTGGTCCTCAAATCAAAATGTATGTATCGTGGAGCCATTGAAACGTGTAACACAACAAAATCATAACTCCTTGTCCATCTGTTTACAGAATAATACTTTGAAATAAAATAAAATCAGTGACAATCTTTAACTGTGTATCAACAAGACTATAAAACAATGCTACTCAAAAAAGTATGCAGGAACAAGGTTATTTGACTGACATGTTCTGATAAAATCAAAGCCATAACAATATGTAATATACACAATAATATGTCAAGCAAACGGCTTATACAGAGACATGAACACGAAGAAATGCCTTCACAGGGCGTTGTGAAATGCATTGGATAGATAACCTTGGCGTTCGATGACTTTGTGATGATGACACAGACGAAACACATTAATTTTATACGACATCCATTCGCCAGTAATACAGTACAAATGCTGACGTTATTATGTAAAGTGAAGAGTAAAGAGTCGACTCCCGTTTCCCACGATGCAACAAAATAAAGATTAATATTGGATAATGATCGGTATCTTAACCAGTCGGATAATATGCATGCTTCATGTTCATACTCAAAAAAAATACTCCACAAACGCACCTAATTTTCATAATAAATAAAAATCTTCTTTGAACTTACCGGAAAGAGGAAGGAAGGAAAGGCAAAAAGTGGCAAGTGTTACAAAAGTGTAGAGGAATGAAGTCATCTTCTCCCATCCATACAACGAGGGGCTCGTGAGCAACCGTCTCCGTTTGGGTCGACGCAGTCTCCCTGCAAAAATGAAACATGTATACATTAAAAATTGTCATTACATCAATGTTAATTAATTTAACAGGGTAATAAAGCATTGTAAAACTCGATTGCTCCGTACAACAGGTAAACACATCCCGTAATTTGATGCACGCTTATTAATAAAAATTCAATGTTGCATAATATCATGTAATCTAGTAATTAGCTAGTGATTTCTTTAGTGTGTTGACCTAGGATTTACTCCTATACAACTTTCGTGCAGAAGAATGTTATATCTATATCAGGAAATGGCAATAGACACCCGAAACTAAGTATAAATGCAAGCTAGAAACTTGTAAACTCTGATCTTAAAACATAATAAATAGTTTATATGAATAGAGTTGAAAACAAACCCCGCAATATGAGTTTTAGGTACCTCTGCTACATCCACATTTTAAGAAACTGCTACTGTTTTACCTTCATTTTGAGGAATATTGTTATTAGTGCTGATGTATCTTTTTTATTAGTGGTGTAACTTCATTCAATTTAGTTTTCAAAAATCACAGGAAATCTCAAGCAACGATTCCTTTCATTTTCACCTACTTCTCGATAGCTGTCCATACTCCGCCTACTCATATTAGCATCAATGTTGTTTGACGTGTAGTAGGGCGAGGATTGCATAAAGGTTGAATAAAAAACTAATTGTAAGACATTTCCATATTTCAACAAACACTAGGTACGAAGCAGAAAATACAAACAGTTGTAATTAGACCAGAAGCGCAGTAATAAAATTCCATAAATGCTGTTAGTAATTCCACAGAATAAAGAATGATGATCAGGATGATGAGTGAGTTGTTTTGTAGTAAAAATACATAAACGTTTCATGAAATGAGTCTACTTGGGCTTTACGGCACGCGCAGGTATGCCAAGCTACTAGTTCTCGGGACGAGTGGTGCGTTGCATACTAAGTGAATAACAGGTTTATTATAACAATTATGCATTTTATGTAACAATAACCTTGCATCACCTTGGTTGACCGACTGGAAAAAGCGGAAGAAATGTTTTTTATGTCTAGAAATTTGCAAATTTACTAATGACTATTTAGCCTTTCGGTACATTCACAAATAAAAATGTACGCATCAATGCACATGGAGACGGGGATCATTTTTGCTAAGAGCTTAATTACTTTAATTATCCCCCTTGTACGTGTTCCATGGTTACTGGCGAGCATTACTATATTACTAGTAAAGTGAAAGACAATGTTGATGTTCCTAGTGACTTTATAGGTGGATTGCCGAAGCAAAGGCAATTTCTGCAATTGACTGCGCTAATCCCGCAAATGGCAGCTACAACCGTTAATTATTCAACGTATATTCCACAATTCCACAAGGTTATTTGTTCTATACGCAAACTTTATGCGAATTATATACAAATGAACCGCAATCAGAGAATCGATGTTACATGCGTGTAAGAGTATGGAGAGCTATTGTACAAATTCATCTCCTTCATTCCCATTATTATCAAAGAACTTCAAATCATAGGATTTTCGCATAGAATTGTATAGTACCAAGAGTTTACTGAGAATGTTCCAGTTTGTTGGTGTTACTACAGTTATTTCAGTGAGATTTTTAAAACTAAAACATCGCGTCGTGTTATGTCATAAATGTCAAGGAACCTTTTTTACAGAGTGTGTGATCACCAAAATGTACGGTAATTTTAGGGTTTTTTAAGATTTTTATCGTAATAGTAATAATAATTGTAATAGTCAGACGGTAGAAAGTCTGCAGTCACTCACTGAAAAGGGCCGCTCTACTGACTTTCTCATATGACCATACAAACCTGAAGTTGAACCCAATTTACAAGGTACAAAAAGCACGATGGTGTGATGTGAAAAGTTGAAGAAGCATTCAAAATGTATGTCGGTATTTATGTTTCATCAAAAATAAATAACTACAGTGCACCTGGTGCACTCTGATCCATTACTCCTTCGTTTATTATTGCAATTATTTTTATTTAAAGCTCAAAAAAGAACGACATTTTTATCGCAGAAATCTTCCTTCATACAGGTCACTTATACACACGCCATAAAAGCACAGCAATATATAGTTATTACTTTATTTTTCATGCATTAGCACAACCACAACCGTTTCATTTATCACAAATACATAGTTAATTTTCGAGTGATTGCAATTTAAAGGTCCCTCTGAAAAATAGTCAAAATAGACGTGTAAGCTTTCTTGGTGTCGGATTCCCGAAGCGATGCTGGCAAAGCTAGCGAGGTGAAATAGCTTTAATTCAAATTACAAACAGACTTGGTATCCATTCACTATTCATTCATTATTTATATTGTGGCTTATTTGGTTATAGTGGCACTCTGAAATAGTTTTGGTGAAAAGTTGGTTGTATAATGAAAGCATTAAAGTACTTTCATTAGTAAATTTATACAGCTACACGAATCTGAATATCAACGAGCATGTTATTACTATTACACCAGACTACTACAGCAACAATTACACATGATCATAATGTAAAATCACCTTTCTCATTTTACAAAATGTGCATCTTTGGTTAGGTATGCATTTATGTACAGTATGTTCTCAGAAGCCGTTTTGCTACTGATTACACTGTATGCATCAAAGAAAAGTTAAACATGCCACGGGCTATGCCAACAACAATAGATGAATCTTATCTTATAATATGCCTCGTACATCAATACGTTTACGCAAAAAGAAATGAATAATGTACGCATAGGAAGTACAAAGTGCAATTACCACACTCATATTAAGATATGGTTATAATCTCATCTCTTTTCTCAAAAAAGTAATAAAGATCGATTTAATTCGTAAAAACCGAGAATTTGGAATAAAAATTTGCACGAGTTGAATGAAAAACGAAATTGAGTGTTCGGCGAACAGGACAAGGTTTTTATTAGCGCATTTAATGTGATATCTTTATTTTATCGCACTCATAAATCATTTTGAGTCACCTGTGGAACTATCTACTTGCCTAATTCAAATAGGCAGTGCAGGAAAGGAATGCACAAAATACGTACTCAACAGCAGTGGTACCATTGCATTGGTCAAAAATAATAATCAAGTAATCAACCAAGTCAGACGGGTTCATTATGTTTATTAAGCATTTCACATTAACAACCTACTCTCACAAATACAGCAAAAGTAATTAAAAGATGATAATATTCTTGCCTGCCACTCAATAAGTGAGTGTATTTAGCTACAAAAAAGGCTACTGTACATCCAAATGCTATACGCAAACCCTTTTTGTTACCAAACAGAGCCAGCCTAATTTCAATTTTATACAGGATTTTTGATTACGACTCTTTTTGTAACAGCTTCCGATATGCAACACTTTTTGGCAAACTTTACATGATCCGCCTTTCTTTTTTGGCTGCAGGATCAATCGCTAATCAGCTCAAGTTTATTAAAACTCTGATACATTCCCACTTATTTTTTACACTGCACTGCAATGATATGGACCATTCATGGTCTCGCAGCGTAGGTCTTGCACATATGTACACATTCAAGCATTAAAAATAGAAATACTCTATGATGATACTTTACCAAAAACTAAGGTAAGCCATGTGTGCAGACTTGCAGAAAGAAGGCGCTATAAAACCAGACTACTAAATACACTGTCTTACAAGCTGGTGAATTCATCCGTAGAAGTATATATACTTGTGTAATTCGTGAACTGTACTAACTCTCTGCAGTAAAATGATCGGCTAGACAAGAGTCAATAATAAGAAGAAAAAGAAAGGCAAAGGACATGGCAGCGAAAGGGGAGGACAAATAAAACAAAAGAGTAAACCATATCTAAAAAATGGTCAGAAAGCATTCCTTGAGTAGATTTACTTGAATCTCGATATAAAATGTTGAAAAATATTCTCACCACAACACATGCATTTTGTTACCAGCCACCACCATTTATCTCTTCCATCGCTTTTGCTCTCTCGGATTAATTTTTTCTTCTTTTCTTTCAATGCAAAGAACAATCACCATTTAAAAGAGTTCTGATTAAATCAATCCAAAATAAAAAATCAAGATTCATCTGTACGAAACCCACACAGTCTTGTTCGTTTCCAGAAAAACATATCTTTATCGTTTTCCCCTCAGTTATATTACGATTCTCATTTTAATCTTGTTAATGGGATCTCTCGGATTTTGGATCTTTCAATAGAGTACATTGTACTTATTATGAATCTGCTCTGATGCTTGGTAAAGACTAGACATAAATACAACTATCTTCTCTACTCTTTCTAAACTTGTTTTCTTTACAGTGTTGCTGCTTTCTTAATAATAAAAAGTTAATATTATGCAAAAGCTTCAGAAATGGCTTGATAATGGACAGTAGGTAGGGAGTCCTGTCTAAAGATTGCAATCATTCTTGTAGAATTAACATTAAATTTTGGTCGTAAAAAATAGATATCACTATATATCATATGTATGTATTTTTGCGTCAAGAAGCTAACAATCGATGCACATATCTTCACATGTAGGTTGCGATTTGGTAGGTTTAGTGGTGACTCATTTACCAGCAGCCAAATCCTGTCTCAACACGTTCAATTTCATGTTACATATTCCAGGAATCGACACGAAAATTCTCTCCATACTTCTCTTTCTTACGTCACCGTCATCCATCCCATCGTCTCAGAGTAGACGGAAGAGTGTGTCAGGCTGACAAAATAAAAGATTATGATGACAGCCTTGCATAACACATCTCACTTACTTGTGTTTACTTATGATGTTTGCTGTGTGTAATGAAGTAATGAATGAAGCATGCGGAAACTGCTCAATATCTTCAATTTCGCATTGGCAGCTAACTTCGTATTAGTGTGAGAGATTGCTTGTGTAAATTAAGATTATGATGAGACTGTGGGACTTAAAGTACACAATCACTCCTCGTAATACGTATAAGTGGTTTGAGAAAACCAATGCTGACATCAAAGTGTAAGCAAAGAGTTAGGTTTCGAAATGAAAGCACCACATAGTCAACTTACCTAAATTTATATTTGGAAACATGAATACATCTCCTTTAACTGAAGGCTTCTTTCATTGCCATATTAAAACAAAAGCATGCGTTAAATTTCACACTCTTATTAATGGAAGCATCAATCAAATGCATACCCACTCGATGTGCGAATACTTACAATATACCATCATTGAAGTGACGCTAATATGGAATGTTGTTGTCAAATGAGTAATACTGTATCAGTCAAAAATATATTTTTAAAATCGCAATTCTCATTATTATTTTTACTATCTCTTTATTTTTACTCTCTTACTCGCACTACCACATACTTTTTACTCTTCTCTGATAAACGCACTGCTCATTGTTGGATTATGGTAAAATGAGCTTGAGGGCGGTAAAAAAGATAGCTTGTCTTATCAGGAGCAACATCCTCGTGGAAAAAAACGTCATGACTTTTCTTCCTTTTCCCCTATTCTAATGAAGGATTGCAACCTCCTCCAATTACATTTTTAGGTGCTATTAGTCATTAACATGCGATATATTCTCTAGTTTAAAAGCTGTGCTCGTAAAATGAACAGACTAGAGCGTACCTCTAGCCATGCACACCCTCAAAGGATTACCAAAAATTTGGTAAATATCCTTTTTATCTTTATTTTGTGCACAATTTAAATGAGCAATAAACCTTCAACAACGAATGTACCAGCTTGAGTGATAAAATCAACGAGAAACTAATATTACTTTTGAAATACTTGAGACATGATGATGCTGAGAATATTTGTTTTTGCAGCTCAGTTCCTTGCTGGATGGTTGACCTCTATTTTAAGTTTGTGAATTACATGTTTGATGAGAGTGTACATTATTTATACAACTTTATGACTGTAAAAATCATATTACTATTTACTTATGCATTTATGCATTCATTAGGTCTGTACGTACGTACTTACATATGCAGGCATGTAAATGAGATGTAAAGTTTCCTTCATTTGTCCTGCCTTCAGCGAAACAATGACAGGGAGGAAGACGAAACGTTTTCTATTTAAAACGATTATGATAAGCAGATGAGCCACAAAACAAAACTCTAAACCACAATATGTGTACACTTCTTTTGTAATTAGTTGTTACACGCTTGTACACAAAGCTCTAAACTTATTATTCCGTTTCATTTTGCTGTAGTAAACTTGGTATCTATGAATGCGTAATAGATATGTCAATGTTTGATGACTCACGTAATGTGGATCAAGTTCAAGAAAGTCATAATCATCATCCTTTTAAAAAGAGAAGTTTTAAATAAATCGCTCAACACTAGCACACAGTACAGCATGCTATTATGAATTCATGCATACATACAGGAATCAAGAAACGTACAAGAAAGCTCGGCAACCAGTTAAGAAGTCTAATATGCAAATGAAACAAGTACAAATATTTATGTCCAAACATAAATTGTACAATACCCGTCATCAGGAGGGCAATTACAGAAATACTGAACGGTCATTGAATTTTAATAATGAAATGCTAGTGCTGACACTTGTACAGTTTTGATGATATTATTTTGATGAGCCATGAGCCAAATCAAGAGTTTAATCTGTCTATTATTTTCTCTAAAGCCGTTGCTTTCATTTCTTTATCTGGGCAAAATATTTATGACCTCTAAATAATGAAGCATCGTGTAAGGATAAAAAGTTGTAGAAACTGCGTAATTCATTTATTGTTTGTTTGTACTAGTTTTACTTATTACAAGAGGGATTTGTCACCTTTCCACAAAACTTTTTATGTGTATCAGAAGACCGATCAGTCTAGACTCGAGTCTAGCCATTACTCACTAACCTGAAAGAAGAATACACCAAACCCTTTCCACTAATAACAGAGGACCGACGTCCAAAATTAAAAAAGAGAAAAACAAAAGATGCGATCGGTGATCAGATCAGAAGTCAGCATTCCATGAAAATATTGATACATCGACCAATTTATTTTAGCCTGCCTGCCTTTTCTAAAAGCCACGATGAAATACATTCATCCGTGTATTATTTTTTGCTTCCTTATAGCTTATTCTCTTTCCGATCAATTTTAAAAGGTGCTGCAAGATCTCATATATGAATATTTCCGAGAACTGACCTATTAATTTTTTAGGCTGCTTGTCACGTATATATGACTATTCGTGCACAGCTTCAACAGGCAATGCAAGGGTCAAACACATGGTGATCTTTATTGTTGTTGCATTTGTTGTTCAAGCTAATCAGCAGGTGTCTAAATTTTCCTTCCTTCAAGTAAAATAAATGATTATCTCTGTTTTGTTGCTTTTGTGCGTTCTGTAGTAAAGTATATATGAGAAGTTTGGTAGTACCAAACTCACACTAAATTACATACGTTTTTGTGTGTATTTTGCTGCGACAAGTGCCAACACACTTTTACTAAAAGAAATACGCCAAAGCCCAGCCTAAAGCCTGAAGAAGAACACGCTGCGCGAGGGAGAAAAATAATACACTCGTGTGGCTTATGATGGCGATGATGATGATTGACTACTCTGCAACTTTATACCAGTTGAAAGAAAATAATATATTGTATCCTTTAAGCTAATGAAAAAGAGGATTATTAGTAATTGTGCATACAAACAGCCTGAATGTGTGTACATATGCAAAAAAAAAGTAATAATAAAAATAACAAAACTGGTCTTCACGTTTGGTCACGATAACTTGAGGCATTTTCATTCAACTCTTTTTTTTCGCTCTACCCATACACCCACACATTTCCTCTTCGGATAAAGAACAACAAGACGACCGACCATACATACACATAATATGCATTCATATAGGACTCTGCCCTTGCGTTTTTCTGCCCAATTCTCCTTTCCTCGATTTTTTATGCGTATAAAAGTCTAATATTATGTGATAGTGGCTGACATTTACTACAGTTTTTGCAACAACATAGCAAGCTATAGAGGGTGAGAGAAGAAAAGGAAAAGATTTTTAGCGAGCAGCAGTTTGTGCAATGAATATATGTACTACGAGTTTTTCACCTGTCAAATGAAACTCATGCACTTACCTATATATAGATAGAAAATGCAAATATCGGCTTTTTATAAGCCTATGTTTTGGGTACGTTACTTTGAAACGTGAAACTTAATGCATGCATGAAAAATGTTATGTACTGGGCCAGACCATATCATTAACTCCCCCGTATCGTCGATAACTGCATACAGCTAGATTACAGTCAATCACTGCAACACAACCTACATTTGTTCAATCTGCATGAGTACATATGGAAAGAAAATCAGGTTACGGCCACGGAAAGCAAATAAGCCTTACTTGTCTGTAGTGTCGAAAAGCATGCATTTTCATTTGTAATTGTAAACCAAGCCATAATACTAACCAACAAAATTTACGTTTTGGTAAATAATATTAAATAAAATGGAGATGGAGAGAGAGTTTGTAAGAGAAGATGGAACAACGCAGAAGAGGATGGGGAAATTTACATTAAATAAAACACAACACATTTTGCTAATTCTCCTGCAATAGATGAATCGAAATGAAAGCTAAAACTCACACTCCTTCACTTAGAGCTGGCACGTGTACACGGAAACGCGTGTACACGAGTGAAAAACGCGTTTTTGGTACATCGTGTTGGGTGGAA
>JAQIXX010001453.1:0-33748 GCA_034700605.1 Willowsia nigromaculata
CGTGGATAAAACTAAAATATGATATACCTAAATACGCATGTTATTATCATGCCGTTGCACGTGACACATACGTGACATGCCGGCGTCCGGAAGAAGCTATGTCCTCATAGCTGTATACATACATAATCATAACTCTTAGTCATAATAATAATAATAAGTAATAATTGTGCTCGTCTTAGAGCGTATTTAAACTTAACGGACATTAACAACATGGCATATTTCTGTATATCAACGTATAAGTTGACAACGACTTACACAAAATACACATTAATATGCTTTACATACTCATAGTACTTATAGTATACATTAAAAATGCACTTGCACTCACTTCTGGTCATATCGTAAGATGGTAATTCACTTCTTAAAACATTAGTGTGGTCTGTGCTAGGTGTTAAAAACCAAATTTTTGAATGCAATAGTTTGAAGTTATATTACAAGACTTGATTGATTATTTACAAAATGTTAAAATCATTACAAACGTTCAAATAGGGGTTATCTCATAATTTTGTTCAAATTTAGCTAGTAAATTACAGAGGGCTATCTTTCAGTAGGCCGCACCCTTGCGGCATGTTATGTACATGGTACGTTCACATTACATGTACCTATTAAAAGGTGGAGGATTCCGAAGCGAGATAACCGGAACTGGGTAATCCATTATTGTGTAATTGCTGGGTGGTTGTGTAGGTACCAAATTGTTTAAAGGCAACGAATCTTAGTTGAGGGTGCGTTGCAGGTTCGGCTTTGTTCTGACAATGACTGGACAGGTTTAGGACGTCTGTCTGTAACAAATACTTGAGTGATATGGCTGGTAACTGGCTGTGTTCTGACAATAACTGGACAGGTTTAGGACGTCTGTCTGTAACAAATTCTTGAGTGATATCGCTGGTAACTGGCTGTGTTCTGGCAATGACTGGACAGGATTAGGACGTCTGTCTGTAACAAATTCTTGAGTGACATGGCTGGTAACTGGATGTGTTCGGACAATGACAGGAAAGGTTTAGGACGTTTGTATGTAACAAATTCTTGAGTGACATTGCTGGTAACTGGATGTGTTCGGACAATGACTGGACAGGTTTAGGACGTCTGTCTGTAACAAATTCTTGAGTGATATGGCTGGTAACTGGCTGTGTTCTGGCAATGACTGGACAGGATTAGGACGTCTGTCTGTAACAAATACTTGAGTGATATGGCTGGTAACTGGCTGTGTTTTGGCGATGACTGGACAGGATTAAGACGTCTGTCTGTAACAAATTCTTGAGTAACATGACTGGTAACTGGCTGTGTTCTGGCAACGACTGAACAGGATTAGGACGTCTGTCAGTAACAAATTCTTGAGTGACATGACTGGTAACTGGATGTATTCTGACATTGACTGGACAGGATTAGTACGTCTGTCGCAACAAATTTTGTGATGATATGGCTGGTAATGGGTTGTGTTCTGGTGATGACTGGACAGGATTAGACGTTCCATGACACAATCTTGTCGGAGGTTTGAGATTTTCCACAGCAGCAGTGAAATATTCAAAAAATTGTTTGGCCGGCAGGATTCATTTTGAGTATTTCACTGTTCTCTCTGACGAAGGTTGTATCATAACGAATAACGTGAGGAGATGTCGAGTTGAATGGGGATTGGTATGTTAAGTATTGGACAGCAGTTCTGCAATTGGGTTTTCACAGAAACCCGAACTTTACACTTGATCATTGGTTTGGAAGTTAGACAGTTTTAGATTGTTGAGTGTCGGTTAGAACTCCTGGGAAGGTTAAGAGAATTTAATGTTTTCAGAAGAAAAGTGGAAAAGTTGGTTATACTAATTGGCATATTAAGGGATCGGATTGTATGGGGCTGATTTGTTTGGTGTGATTGGATTGATCAAATCGTTGCCTAGTGACGTCATTTCCTCGCATTGTTATTAATGATAGGATTGGAGCTGTTCCATATGCACATTTTTACAAGACGTTTTGCGTCAACGTGATGACGTCGAGTCTTTGGTTCTTTTGGAAATTTCTTCCTCCGTTTACGTGGTGGTGGTTGGTTTCCGCAGCGTTTTTTACAGTGATCAGAGTCTTCGTAGTCCCTAAGATATTCGTAGTGTCGATAGTTTATATTGTATTTTCTGCTAGCTCCCGAATTACGAGACTGCGCCTTTGTAGCTGTCATAGCAACCTTGTTATTGATGGAGTGTAGATCGTCTGAGCAACACTTGTCGTATTCGCGTGATAGCTTAAGTAGGATCAGGAAATCGACCGGCTTAGAAGTGCAGCTAATAAACGTTGTAAGCAACGACGGGAGAAACTGGAAAATGAGTTTTGTAAAAGCTGCATCATCTACGTATGTCCAAACATCACATATGCGGTAACGAACACGGTGCAAGTAGGAAGTGGCAAGCTCATTTGACTTCCACTGGATACTTTGAAGTGTACTTCGGGGCTGGTCTACAAGATGCTGGAAGAGATTAGACTGGATCGGTGCCATAGCTGTGAAAGAACATGCTTGAGTAGACGTTGCGCTTGGTGCAGGAGTGTCTTGTTTTTTCAATATGGGTTCAGGTGCATGGATGAGAGTCTCGGAGATCGAAATTGAGTTCTTAAGGTACTCAGCATACGGATTTTCAGATGTTGGAAACTTTTGGGCCAAGGAACTTTTGGATCTGGATTGGTCGGCAGAGAAATGCCCATGAGCCTGGGAGGTGGTTCTTCTGTGAATTCCGTTGGCGTAATGGATGAATGAACTGGCAGCTTGAATGTCTGGCATTTTTGATGCTAATGGGACCGATTTGCAATGTTGAGTCTTAAATTCTGCAACCGGTTCTGTTATGCGGCGTGTTTTCGTTTGGGAGATTCGTTCCCACAATCTGGTTACAAATTTCTTCACCGATTTCTGGAGAGAGATTTTAGTTTTCGCCATGTTGGTGTTATTTTTTGACTCTGGATAGGTATTGGGACCAAAATCTGGGTGCGGAATTTGGTTGTGTAACTACTGCGTCAGAGTAACACGTATTATCAACTGCACTGAAGCAGAACAACTACAAAGTTGACTGGTAACCAGGGTGCATTGTAATATGGGAGCGAGTAGATGTTTCAGAAGGATATGATCTGAAAGGGAACGTCACATTACACTGATTCTAGACTTGTACTGAAGCAGAACTTCTCAAGTATTTCCAATTTAGCTTGGGTAAACAGCAAATATTATACGAGAGGTTTCCAAAAGTTGGGCTTAAATGTGCCAAAATTTCTATCTTTTTAAAATACGTAAGAAGAACCACTTAAGGACGAGGACAGTAACTTGGGTAAACGGAGATAAGAGTGTGAGTATATGTTTCCAGAATGTATTATTGTTCCGGGAATCTTGGTGCAAAATACTGACGTTGAACTCGTGCACCGAAGCAGAATCATTAGAATATTAACACTGTAACTTGGGTAAAATAAAATCACGGTGCGAGTAGATATTTCCAATAAATGGGGTCAGTCTGAGTAACGGTAGTACAAAAACTGATTTTGAACATGTGTACCAAAATAGAACAACTATTGGACTAATACGGTAACTTGGGTACACTTAGATTCGGATTTTGCGAATATTTGTTTCGGTTTGGGGGTCGGTGGTACGGGGTCGAACTGCGCCTCCACCATGTCACACAAAATTAGTATGGTGTGGTTGAATGCAATAACTATAGATGCAAGGTGGAAATAATCGGGAAACAACACAAAAATATTTTTGGCTGATCGCACTAGTGACCAGTGACTCAATCAATGATAGAATGAATGTTTATTTCTCAAGAAACGTTTCCTTTTATAGGAAGAAGATACAAGGCTTTTTCACAATACGTTTGTCTAACGTTAGAAAGCACACATAATGCACATGCAAGGTGCGTGGATAAAACTAAAATATGATATACCTAAATACGCATGTTATTATCATGCCGTTGCACGTGACACATACGTGACATTTCAAAGGACAGTATAGTTGCAACTTTGTAGAATACTCAGTACAGTTTAATTCAGTAGACATTCAGAAACATTTTGGGATTTTAGAAATAAGGATGAGATGAATTTGTAGAAACCAATGTGCATTTAAAATATCAGTTTGATAATCTGTGATAAACACTCATATTGGTGCATTATATGAGATAATCATCTCATCTCAGTATGATGGTTACAGTATAACTTTTGCCCCACGAAATTTATGCTAAAAATGGCTAAATGCGAATAGGTAGTACACCTCTATAGAAGCACAAAATAGGCAAACTCGTTGGGAAACCGCTAACTTGGTCTAAGCACACCTCAACTTTGTGGATAACTTTCGTTTTCTCTCTGGGTGAGGAAGCGTAGAGGCTTAGAGAGTATCTTACCATAAATATGATACGCTGTACAATGAAGCAGTCAGTATAAACCAGTCAGACTACGGTTGCTTATACTATTTTACAACGTTAAGTTTGTCTTGACTGAAATTGAAAAGTAATTTTTCAAAGCACGGGAACTTGAATGTGCTTGGACTTAGTAGCATTGTATTTGACTTACGAATTCGTATTACTTGCAATAAGCCTCACATGAGCTTTAACCTTGATATTGTCAAATATTTATGGAATATCAATTCTACCAAAAACAGATCATAGGTATGGATCCAAATTAACCAAAATGGGGCTAATTATATGTATTTTGAAAAAATGCTTAACAATATTTTAATGCTTATTGAAACAACAGAAATATGCAAATGCCATTTGGTGAACAATTATTGCAGTGTATAAAATTCATTTCAAAATGGTTTTCAATTGATTCTCATAAAGAATTGACATAACGTTACAATTTTGGGCTGTTAATGCTTTAAAGTCAACGTCATATTATGCACGTTTCATGAGTAACAACAGTTGTGTTAGCAAAATGAGAAACGTGTGTTCAACGAACTGTAGTATCGGAACCAATGCTGGAGAAAGTGCACATACGCAAGTAAATTAGCTTGTTTTTACTTTTCCTTTTGGCTTTTTTGGCTTCCCATACTTTAGGTTAGACTAAACTTGGGTTTACTCTGCCTTCTTGCTTGCTTATAACTTATACATTGCTCTTTCCAATAGATTTTACCTTGGATATCTCCCTTCACAAGACTATATATGCTCATCTGTATGTGATATATTTTCTCTGACTGCTTCGCAGTGTGTGCGGATGTGTGTGCTGTGTTGTGAGTGAGTAAGTAAACTAGTATGACTACGTAAGTTACAAGTTGAGTTGAGGAAATGAGGAAGCAAAACGGTTGAAAATTCATCGGAATCGCACCCTCATCTCCCGAGTATAACCGAACGGATCCCTCTACAATGTTTCATGCTGATCATCATGATCATCATCATCGTTGTCGTCATTCTCTCTTGATATATTATTGTACAAGGCATTCACTGGCTTGCTTACTTTTTATTCATCCTGTCACACTGGCGCTTGTGAAGTCGTTGAAAGAGAAGAATGAATGAGCTTGTGACACATGAGACACGACATATCCCAAAGACGTAAAAGAGAAAAGGAAATACAAATTTTAGACACTCTTGCTCAAATCAGACTTCATTTTTATACAAGCGAGACCAAAGACCTCTATAAATATTGCAAAAACAGCAGTGCATGTTGAATGCATGCAGCTTCCAGCTAAAAATAATCAAGTAAAAAATATTTACAGTGAAAGTACAGAAACATAAAAACACAATATCCCTTCACCAAATATTTAGACTATAGTTTAAAAATACAGCTTTCCCCACTGAACTTTCTAACGAACTGTAGATTTCAAAGAACTCGTTTCCCAATCAGTAATTTTGGGAATCATTGGCTTATAAACGCTAGATATCAGGTTGATTATTGCCGCTAAATCATGGCATGACACATCCGCTTACTTTAGATAAGGTAAAGCCACGAAAAATGGCTGTGAATCGGAAACATATAATAATAATATGTAGCCTTGTTCTAAACGCAGATCGACAAAGACATACGGGGAAACAGCGTTGTTGACCATGGCAGGGAGAGGGAGGGGTGATGAAAGTAAGTATACAGCTTAAAGGTCTCAACTCTCAACCATTCCAGCAAACATATTATATTATTATACTCGTATATAACGTGTGCCATGTGGGTTCCGCCGTGGCAGCCGTCCTCTTGCATTATGCATAACCTCTGATGTACTTATAAAAACCAATAAAACCAATCATAGTGGTATCGTAACTTGTAACTCATAATAAAACTCACGAAAGCCATTTTACTCGTTCGTTCAGCAAGACAGGAAACATGATGATGATATGATGCCAACTGTAATGTGCATCTTTCTTTTTCTCTCTCTTTTCACAATCATTCTTCCACAAAACAGTCATGTATTATCTACAAACTGCATACAAAAAGTTGGAGAAAACCAAAAGGAATGAATGAAAGAAACCAAGTAAAGTCATGAAATGAAAGCCAATTCTTTATCATTTCTACTGTTGGCCTTTCTGTTTTCCCCTTCTCTAATAATATCACACCACGTTCGTATAACTTCTTACAGTAACATTGTATAATATTTGAAAGTATCATTATCATGTCGAACCTATACTTATATATAGTGTTTGTGCTTATTGACTCTCGACAGCAACATTGCGAACATCAAGTGAAAGAAAAAAGTGGACGACTCCGTTATAGAAGTTGCTTCTCTGCGTAGACTGCCATTAAAGTGGAGGAAATAAAACAGGGAAATTTTGCTACTTAAATATACTTGCCTTTCCTCTCTTTCAAACCGCCTTTACAAACTCATAGAGGAGCACAAAAACAGTGGCATCGTAGCAAAGAGAGAGAGAGAGAAAGAGAGTGAGGAAAAGTGATAAATTTCTTCAATGTGGTTGGAATCGTAACTTGGAATATTGAAAGAGACGAAGGAAAAGGAGAGGAATTTTTTCTTATTATTGTGTCGTGCTCTTCTCCTCTCCTCCTGAGGCTGTATTCAACTCACAGCATTTTTCAACAATGAAAAAAGTAAAACGTGGGAGGAACCGGGAGGGTGAGATAGATGACGAGAGGGAAAAACATACAAAAAAGGGGAAACCCAACAACAAGAAAGATCAAAAATGTAGTTTTTTACAGTTATGAAGATAAATGCATAATATTGTGGAAGCAAATAATTTTTTAAAGCTTGGAGAAAGTATGAGACTGTATAATACCATTAAAGTTGAATGTTGATGGAATTTCTGTTTGTACTACTGTACTGTATAATAAAGTATTAGTAGGTTGCACTTGTCGGAAGGAAATGCTAACATTTCAACTATCATAGGTCAGACATAGGTATAACGCTTTAGTGGAATCAGAGGAAACATGATTTTCCGTACATTTGTTGAAACGGCAATTAAATGACTACTTGAAAGTGAAAGAAAGTCAAATAACTTTCAACCCGGAAAGACTAACGCAATTTTAATCTTTTTACAAATATGATTTCGAAATTTTTTTCTGCTGCATAAAGTTCATTCAGGATGGGAATAGTTAGAAAAAATCTTGTTCATCTTTGTATTCTGCAAATAACACGTACCGTTCAATTATGATGAGTGATACAACATAATATACCACAACGATGACAGTCTTGGAAGAGAAGGCAGTTGTATATTATCTTACTCGACAAGGAAAGGAGAAAAAGAAAAGTCGAGTAAAGAGTCGTAAAGGATCACTTGAGTAATTTCTCTTGAAGCCACATGCTACTTCTATAGCTGACTAGAGTGAAAAGGAGAAAAACAGAGCCAGAATAAAAGGTAGACAGAGAGTCTTGGGTGAAGCCTTATATTGTAAAGGAAAGTGAAGAAGAGTGCACGAGTGCATCCCAATCTTTTTACATTTCCTCTGAGGCATTTACCAGCAAAAAGAGGATAAGAGTAAGAAAAAATGAATGAGTTGACTACACATGTGTATACCTCTCTTCTACATGCATGAGAATCGTTACAGAAAAAATGGAGGCATGCAAGAGTGGAGAAAAATATGTATATTCTAAATTTGGAGGCATTTCTTCATTCCATTTTCCTGAAATACTTGTGTACACAGTTTTCCTTCTGATTATTTACTTCGATGTGGTATAAGTAGTGGCATCTTTGTTGTAACTCTTTTCATATCTACTTTCACCACGCCACATGAACCAACCACCATTTTACACAACCAATAATACACAATGTCTCCTTTGCTTTAAGATTTACGTTTTCCCATCAAGACATTCTCTCTTTTCCTCAACTCAACTATACTTTGTGTTGTGTAGGTAGAAACTAAAGTCGTGCTTGTTTCTATCTACAAGTTCCTTCGACATTGCACTGCGAGCATATTGTTTAAAGAAAGACGAAGTATCAGGATATTCTTTCTTTTTTTCAGCACAAAAATACTTGCAAGTCCTCAAGGAGTCTTTTTTCCTCTTTTGAATTGCACATGCTTTGTCCCTAGATGCTCCCACTTTTTATGTTCATAGGAGGAGGAAAAGGACAAAACTGGAGGATGGAGTATAAAGCAGAAGGAAAAATTGAGATCCGAGTTCCAAAGCAGTTACCAAAAATGTTCTACTATGCGACTTATCATCATGAGTGTATACCCTATTAAACTTTCTGTGCATATGAGTACTATAAGTGCGTGTACACAAATTTCCTATATAGTTAAACTAAACTTGTATAAATAACGCCCCTAATACTTTCTCCTCTATTCATTCTTCTTCTTCTTTCTCTCTGACGATGACGAAAACGACACAGTAGTTTCTAGTCAAAGTATACATAACTCAAATACAATCAATAAATCTTGTCTCTTGTCATGAACATTACAAATATTTATCGAATTGGAAAGTCTCCACATTTTTTAACGCTTGTATAGGCTCACTTACATTTTCTACATGGGAATGAAACATTTTATGCCTCATATCTAAAATGTAGGTGCATATTACTTCCAAGTTGTAACTCTAGCATATTTCTACCTAATATAGTTATTCCATGACATTGTACCCTGTATTTAATGATGTTCTCAGTTCTTATTTTGTACATTATATTACGCCTTTAGCATTGTACTTTTTTACTTTGTTCACTGTTTTGTCATTTCCATTAAAAACTTATTCTCACTCAACCGTGCAAACTGCTTACATACATATTAGATGATACGACTTGTATACAGTCATTTTTATACCTTGAAGCGCTTATTATGATGGTGACTAGCTGCAAAGGATGGAAAATATGTAAGGCGAATACAAAAAGAAGGAAATAGAAAGTGAAAGGGAGAAAGGAACAAGAGAAAATACCAGTTTTGTAGCAGTGTCCCATTTGAATGTGTGTACTGTACTGGGTGAAAGGAGTCGACAAACGAAAATTTATTTCTTTTAACTCCACCTCAAATAGATTGGCCATGTCTGCCTACGTACAAAAATGCTTATGTATGCGATGCCAATTCCGATACATCACTGTTGTAATTGCAAGGAAAAGTTACAGTTGATATTTATCCAGTCAAATAGTCGGGCTATTATTATTATTTCCATCTGTTGTTGGGGCATACCTTTACGGTTTGGATTGAATGTGCTACAATTAGCAGAAAAAACATGATCTAGCCAAGAAGTCATGCGATTTCTTTTAAAAAACTAATAATACCTAATAATAATATGTACCAGTTGAAGTGATATAATATAAATACATGTTTTTGGTCTATAAAGTAAGTAAAACTACCTGAATTCACCTCAACTTTATGTATATTTTAGACGAGATTTGCACGTACCTTTGGTTTAGTGAAATCATTTTTATATATAATGTAGTCAACAGGGTAATTTATTTCTAAGACTTTCACCAAATAAATACAGTACTAAGGACTCATTAGCTTCCAGAAAGAAAATTATAAATAAGTAGGCTGACAAAATTTTCAGTGCTTTACACCTTGGAAAGTTCAAAAATGCTAACTATGAAAATGTAAGTTGTATGCCTTTGCTTGCAAAATTTTAATTCAAAAGATCCATCTTCAGAAACTTACTGGAAATTGTATTAGATACATCAAAACCTTCCATTGTACCTTCCATATCAATTTTTCCATCCCTGCAATCCCTGGTGAATAAGAGACAAACCCGGTTTAATCGGGCTCAATATGAGGCGTGTACTCATTTATAATGCATCCATATGTCATGCTTTCTCCTTCAGAGTCCAACAACTGAGGTAACGAGTAGTGTTTATGTCGACAACGAAGCTTTTCATAGCCTTTGTACTACAACGACGGGTATACCTCTTTAACCATCATTGCCGCCGCCACCACCAACACCATTGCCACTATCATAAAGGAAATGGAATATTATGAAGAAATCTGGAGACAAGTAGTGGCTTAATAGCTGTATGAACCCAGGCCAAAGTAAGCCAAGCCAGCTTAACATTTTTTGTTGTTCTGCTTCTGGTGCACACGGAGAGAAAGGAGAGAAAGAAAGGATAAACCTTATGCTCAAAAAGCTGACATATAAATATCATGTAATGTAAGTAATGCATACACATACACTTATGTACCTATTTCTTCTCTTTTGTGTGTGTAAACTGGGTATACAATATTTTCTCTTCTCCGTCTTTCCATTTGACTCTCTTTCCCTCTCTCTCTAGAGATGTGCATGTCTGCATGTGTATGAGTGTGTAAAACAGCATGAGATTCCTTTTCCGCTTCACTATTCCCCTTCCTTTTCCTTTCATATTGATTATTTCTTTCCCTCGTCTTTTCCTCCTCACATGTAGAAAACTAGATTTCCCTTTTGTTGCCGTATTATATTACCACCATGACTTTATAGAAAAATTGTATACATTTTTTGCTCATCCTAACGTGTGCCTACCTACATTCGTATATAACAAAAAATGAAATCCTTCTTGAAAAAATAGTGTATCTTGTTTTTTCATGCAATCATTATGTGAAGCAACGGAATGAACGCCAATGAATAGATACACGTTTATGCAACAATTTTGATCAAAATGCACTTAAGTATGAATGTGTTTAACTTACATGAACTTGTACATGAGAAGTATCTACCTACTCGCGCGTAATACAATATCCTATATTGGCATGTGTACACTTTCACTACTTTATAGATTATTGGCACGGCGGTACTAAACGCATTTTATTATTATGGTTTTTATGGCACATGCATAAATGAAGGGGATATTTATACACACATACTTTTGATATTACTTGGAAGAATGCATCTAGAAAAAAATATGTATCCAGAGAAAGAGATTATGTACTTGGCTTACTCATGCATAAGTAGGGATTACTCCACGGCTTCTTAATGTGCTGCTTGAACGGATGTGTGTGGTAATAATAATGGTGAATGAGGTTCTTTAGGCAATGAATTAAAGGCATTATATACAATGTTTTATTACGCTACTTTCCCTCATTTCCTCCACACACCATACCACTATTTCTACCGCGCACGGCTCAATGCATTGCAATGCATTTATATGACCGTATTTATGCCTGGATGTTATTATGTGTGGAGGTATGTACAGCATAGAGGCGAGATAAACTGCGAACAATTTCCGTAAACTCTCTCTGTCTATAGAAGTTGGAAAAGTTTATTGTTGTATTATAGGTTTCATTCAAAGAGAATGCTAACAGCATAGATTATTCCGTGAACACTATTTTTTGCTAGTGTACATGTCGGCAGCATATTGTTATAAACAATTTTGTTTTTTTATGGAGGGGATTGCAGGAAGAGCGTTACGTCAACGGTATTAATTGTTGGAACTGATTTGCTTTGACTAAAAACAAGCCCTACTAAAAATATAAGAAACGTATATGCTATAAAAGGGCAGGAAATTTGTTTTTATTAAATCACCTCTCTACTTTTGCATCGTTCAACCACGGCATTCAAGAGAACTCTTGTTGTCAATACACTAACGTCAAGGATAGTCAAATTTGGATCGAGAGCGAAATCTTGGGGAGTCATTGGAGTGTGATTCTTCATTGCAGTAATGTATATTATGTGGTCTAGGTGGGAAAGCATGTGTGGAGGGTATATATTTACTGTTTCTCTATCGGAAATAAAGTAAACACCAAACTTTTCCCAATGCTGTTACAATCTATAGGATAAGCAATTATGGAAGGATATATTGTTGCCCCTGTTTTATAACATTTGGTATATATGTCAAGGGTCGAGAGTCGAGGGTACAATGGCTTTTACATTGCCAGCGTCATCATCAATGCACACAACACTATTTCATTTCACTCTTCTCGGAATTTTTCCCTCCTTGGCAATAATGAGAGGAGATTCACCAGAAAAAGGATACATGTGCTGTAGAATCTTGTGTAAAAAAGCAAAAGTTTCCTTCTTGGTAAATCACATACACTTGTCCTTTTATAGCTGGTAGAGTTTTGTTAGTCAAACTCGATTCTAAGAAGTAGGGGCGAATCGAGCAACCGAAGCATTAATATCATTTTCCTTGTATTTTTTTGTATAATGAATGTTCATCTCATGTATCATGCATAGTATCATTTTAGAAGAAAGCGTTATGATAAAAAGTTTCCCATGAAAATGTTCCAAAATGTAGTAATTTGCCATCATCAAAATGTACAGTTTATGTATGCAGTTTAAAGATTTTTTTATTCCAACACAAATAAATAACTGGAGTTAAATAAACAAAGTAATAAAAATCCATTTTATAAACGTCAAAAGATACAACATATTGTTGAGCACCATTCGAAATTGAGATAGTATGTTGAGCTTACACACATCTGGTAAGACAATTACGTGTTACATTTTGATAAGATTAATTTGCTACAAACGTGTAACAAATTTAAGGTTTACGCCATCCAGAGCCCGCAGGTGGTGCCCATCCAGAGCCCGCAGTATTAGGTCCCTCGTGGTTAAGAGCATCAACTTGTCCAACAGCACCTTCGCCCTCAACTGCAGACCAGCCGTTGCTTTGCACATCAACGTTCAATCCTTGAGCATCACCACCAAGATAATCATAAGCGTATCCGCTGTTGGAAGCAGAGTTTCCTTGGTAGGCACTGGAAGATCCGTCGGAATTGATTGAACTTTGTTGGTAGTTCTGGGCACTTTGGTACAAACCGACCCCACTGCCAGTGCTGATGGAGAGAAGGGCAGGAACCTCAGGACTTCCGACGACCGTGATGATAGCGTCATGTTCCGCAATCGCGCCTCCAACGCCAACTGCTTCAGAAGCACCTTCCTCAGTGATTGTGGTGCCACCTGTGTTAGAAAATCAAATAGAATAAATGATTATTATTTGGTATATTTTAAAATTGTGAATATTGGGGTAAAGGAAGAAAATATTCGAATTAAATTACCTGGTGGTGGTGGAGCACCCCATCCTGCTTGCCTCACGATGCGATGAGTGCCTCCATGAACGGAAACAGCGAGGACAAGAGCCACGGAAAGAACGGCGAGGGGGTTCATGATGTGATTAAAACGAGATGAGATGAGCAACAAATTAGTGATACTTGTGTCGTTTGTGAGCGACTAGAAAGCAATAAGGTGAATGCTCCAAGGTCCTCCCAGTTTATATACTCCTCAACCCAACCCCTAAAAGTATTTTAAATGTAACTCAATGAAAGAGTGCATTTGTCAGGAAATGTAAAATTCCACATTATTTTAATCCTTTACCAAATTAGAAATATGGTACTTACACATATTTTGTGTGGTTGCGGTCGTTGCTGGTACCTAAAGGACAATGCCTTCCCTATTTAAAAAACACAAAAGGAAACAGTAGGTTTATTCATTTCACACAGAAGTTTCTTGGTAATCCCTTGTGGTAAAAGACGTTTAAAAAGTATGCAAACTGAAAAATACCAATAAATGATCTATTTTTGCTCGGTTTAAATTTGAATAGAGCTAGAAACTTAATAGAGCCATTATTATTGAATCTTTCTGTGAATATTTCTTTGTTTTATAAATGTTACATCCTGCAGCCGGAATAATCCAGATTTTTGTCTCATTCTAGGGACATTCGATCACATAGTAATAGAGAAGGGACCTTGATATTTACTAGCATGTTTTTAGCGCATTCCAAACACATTGAGATTACTATGTATTTATGAATTTATGTGTAAACTGTTGGTTGACAAATGCATCTAAATAGTATCATAAATATATAGCTATATGTATTGCATATACGCATGTATTATTATTACCACTGACATTTTATTTTCCAAGATTTATGATTTCTTTTGAAAGAAGTGACAGAGAAAAAAGAAAACGTTGCCACCACCATCATGTCTTTTCCTTGTTTTGATGTTTGATCATGTCTTCCGTCTTTTTATTTTCTCTGTAATGGATATACTTTTAGATGTGCTATTACATCAGAGTATATCATTTACAAAGTCTCTTATACCTATATATGCCTATGCTCATGAATTCTCATCCGAATAGATATTTTCTCCTTTACACTTCAGAAATCGGAAAAAGCTCATTGAAAGAGAGTAGATAGAAATAGCTGCCGACTTTGTCTGTCTTTCGCATTGAAGTAGTTCTGAATCACAGTGAAAGCAACAAACGCTACAACATATATAGGTATTGCAAAAGCATGAACCACTTGTATCATCATTACTACCGCTATCAAAAAGGAGTGGAAGGGGAAATCATGAGAAGTGAAAATGAGCGAGTGAAGAAGATGGGAAAAGGAGGTTTGTACAAAGATCTTATGGTTGATGTGGCTGTTAGGAAAAGAAATATTATGCATTATCTGTAGATACTCCTTGTACAATTATTCTTGATTTATGTGTAATGAACGTTAATAGAGATTTGTAAAATGGTAAAGTGTTGTTTTAAAAACATTTAAATTATTAAATCTTAAATCTTGCATAAAATCGGTGTATTTACATCTATTAATGTCAATAAAATTAATCTATTTTCCTGTGTATTTAAGCCATTAAATTATGAGTTTTTTCCATCCAACCCAATACAATGTTGAGTTTCCACTTTCCACAGAAATAATACAGTCTCAAAGTAAATACTTTGAGACTGAAGATAAACAGAAAAAGGTACAATGTAAAGTCTTATAGAGAGGTACAGTTTGACTGTGTTTATATTATGTATATAATCCTGTGTTTTAGAAGAAAGAACCCTTTTTTTCTTTCAAGCATTACATGTTACTAAATATAAACGAATAGTGTTTCTCTCCTGTGCCATTTTTTCACATGTACTCTCCCACATAAAGAAGAAATGTACACAGGCTCTCGAAAAGACCTACCTCCCCACACCCATCATAAGGACAGAATACTTACTCCCCACATTTCATTTCTTTTGTGCTTTATATTCAGCTTATTTCTCCGTGCGTTGCACTGTTTCAGATAGATATTATATGCATGCTAAGGTAGTCAGTCACTCTTCTACTCTGTCACTTATTTAAAGGCCATGCTGCTGTACCATTACACGAAGCCATCATGAGGACGAAGACAAATCTAGATCCAACCGAGACATAGTTCATTGTTCCTTTGTCAGTGTGTCGACGAGTACTTTTTTTCTTCTTCAACGACACAGCTAGGCATACAATGTATGACTGTGTGTAAGCCAAAAAAAGCTAAGCTTTGGAAATAAAAGGAGAAAAATGCACACATCACACGAACAGCAGGCCAAGTCCATATTATAATATTATGTACATCCTTACTCGCAACTAAAGCTGAAAGTATATTACAAAAAAAAGAAGAGTTTCAGCTCTTTGCTTTCTGCGTGAACTGTGCTGCTTTTCCGCTATACCAGTAGCATGATAGTTGGAAGGCAAAAGCAGGCAGGCAGCTATAACAGTAAAGCTTTATTACGTGCTTTATTACATGGGCGAAAGCTTCATTGAACTGATCCGACAACAAGATTGATGCTGATGCTACACTACTGACAACAAAACGGAGCTTATAGACAACAACAAAATAAAAATCAGCCATGCAAGCCAAAGGAGAAAAAACTCACACATAGTGCAGCAGAACAGCAACAACCAAAAATGAATGGTCTTACACTCGGCAAATATGTATGCACCTACCTCATCATAAGGCTCTTACGGAAAACCAGCAGCAGTTATCCCTTTATCTATCTGCATTGATATTATTATTATGTATGTACTATTATTACCCCGACAGGATCATCATAGGTAATATATCCATGTTTCACTTTTCTGTTCCCCCAAGAACTGTGTGGAGTATTTTATTATGATACCTTTCACCTCTTTGTCTACTACTGGCTTATCTAAAGGTAGGAGTGCCACTTTATGATGAACAAGGCAAGAATTATTGTAAAAATGGAAATTCCACATGAAACTCGCTTCAAGGAGGGTATGCATTTTTGTATCCTCATTCTTTATCTGAAGTTATAATCATAATAATGGATGGTTGTGCTAGTGTGTATGAAAGACTCAATTTTTAAATAAAACATTTGAGTTTATGAAGCTTTCAAAATATACTAATTGTAAGGATGTATTGTCTCAGCTGAAGTTCCTATCAACGCTGTGAAATTGTAAAAAATATTTTCCAAATAGCAATGTTTCTACTTGACAGTAAATTTAGTTTTCGCATGAAATATTACCCAAATGCCTTATGGTTTTGTACTTATCACTCATTTACATTTATTTCTTAATGCTTCCTTCAACTATTAGAGCTTAGTTGTGAACTTGTGAGGGCGATTTTATTTAATACACTTGCAGTTGTACTGTAAAAAGATTATAAGAACATCATTTGTATTATCTTGTCTGTCTGTTTCCCTTCTTTCTGGTTGTCTGTTCACTAACAATCGAGATAAGCATCACCATATTAGACCCTAGTGACAACAAGCAGGAGTTCATGTTGCACTTGTGTTTATCTATGTGTATGTGTGGAAAGAGAGACAGAAAGAAAGAACCCAAAAATGATTTTAGACATTATCTGCTGTACACGCCACAAGTTTTTTGGTAGACGAGTTTGCAGCTTAATGCGTAGATGAATAATATGTTTGGTACACGTACATGCACGAAAACAGTCTCCGGTACACACATAGTAAAATGGATAATATGTATTCAGAGAGTACACACATCGTATCACACCACTCATTCGAAAATGCACAAAGAGCTTCAGATGGGATCTAAGGGAAAGAGAGGAGGTATATAAAAAAGGAGAAGAGTAGCGTATAATAATTCTCAAAGTGTTCATTTGATCCGTGTGAAAAGGGGACAGTTGGAGTTAATTTGATGGCTCTCAGCTAATCTCATTCCGGCTGAAGGACAATCACTCACTTTTTCATGTCGTCTAGCTACGTTGTTTGGTGCTTCTTTCCTTTAGTACTGCACCCCATCTACTCTCTCCCTGTATAATTTGAATGATATTGCTACTATTGTTGAATTGAGTACGCAAAGTTTACACTTTCAAATACAAGTGAGGAAAAGCAGTTTAGATCTCGTGATTTCAAAATTATTATGTCTACAACTCAATTACGATGCTTTTCACAAAATCACACACACAATTCCGTGTAAATGTTGAACTATTTTATTATTGCATTTGAAAAAATCTATGATTTAGCATTAAATTAATGTAATAATTACTACAGAATTCAAGCTTAAAATAACAAAATACTTGTTTCATCAGTTTCATGTATAAAATGAGCTGGAAGGATTCTGTCTTGATTGTTTCCTGAAATTTGTTACATGGATGTATATTTATGGAAAAAAATTAAGTTGAGCTAAATAATTCCTGTCGCTAACATTCTAGCATAGAACATACTTAAATTAACATTTAAACATTATACATAAATTTGTTGGATGCAATAAAATTCATTTTGCCAAAAGCTAATTGTCCTCACCTAATTAATAAGATTGAATGAAATTGAATAAAATAGAGTGGGCGATAAATAGGTAGTTAGAGATGGATTCATTTGGATCTTTTCAATTGTTCACTATATGATAATGTTCCAGCTTCCTTTATTACAAAATCAATTTCTCTTTCAGTCTTGTATTGAATTTTTGTTTTGCTTCTTCATGTTTTACTGAAAGACATCTATTTCCTCAACTGCATTGCGTACTTAGACGCTCCTGATTTCTGCGAATATCATTTGATTTACACTCCAGTCACAAGTGGAGCCTGATTTCGGATATTTGCAAAAAACATTTGTACGAAATGCTAAATTATCTGGCAAAGTGAACGTTCTTCAAACGGAAACCAAACACTAATCCTTTTATTCTTAAGGAAGTTTTTGTTAAAGTTATCTTATGCACTTTGCTTCAAATGTTTGTTCAGTAGGTATTAAAATTTGTTTGCATCCAGTCATATTATCAAAAACATGGTCACAATGGCCAGGAGTAAACAACTAAGTGGAAAGAAATCATCCGTCCCATTTTTACTTTTGCATAATGGGATTTCTCCATCTATTTTTGTAATAACATATCACGGATTTTTGCAGGTTTGGTTTTTCAGGCATTATTGCGTTCAACTAAAAATATTATACCAAAGCTACCTCCAATATCCAGCCCTTGCGAGTTTGCGATGTTTGTATTATTTGCAAATCTTGCAAAAAGTGACGCAGACATAATGAAGAATAAATGAATGATAATTTTCTGTGTATAGTGATTTTTAGTCCATGTACATTTAAAAGGAATTCCTAGATTTATTATTTCATCTTTATACTGTACAAGTAAATTTGTTGCTTTCAAAACTGAAATGACTTCTGAGTATACATAGCTATTATCTATTCTGCTGTACTTTTAACAAATACTTTTAGCTTTTTGGTAAACATCCAGTGTTTCGTTATAAAATTAATTCTAGCCAAACCGTTAAATCATTTTACACTGCTCCAGGCTTCCGAGAAACCTTTTAACCAGAACCGTAGGAAGATGACTCCATGTGCATAAAGAACACAGCACATACATATTCCGTGATTTAATACTTATCAAGATGTAAAGTCCCATAACAGCTCAACTGTATACGACAAGGATCTCTCTATAAGTACATTTATTAAAACTCAAGTGTAAAATAAAGCTGCACGCTCTCTGGCTCTCCGACGGTGCTGCTGTGAGAGTGCACTCTTCCGTCGTAGATTCGTAGAAAAAATATCATCATAATAGAATGATTCATGAAACAAGCAGCAGTGCCTCTCACCAAAGCATTTAGTAAGAACGATGATGATTAAGATCCACATGAAAACAGGTACACACACACACACCATATTATATATTGTCTCTGGTATTCCAAGATAATGATAGTCACATGGAATATAAAGTGTAGAAGAGAGGTACTAAACACATCTAGTATCAAAATGTGGCAACATCCTTTTTATCTCCGTTGCTTCCTGGTACTCGACATTACGTGCTGCCTACACACACAGCCACACAGCTAGTACGAAAGGGAAAGCGAGAGGAGTTTGTTCTACGACAACGAGTTGAGTCGAGATTTCACCTCCATTTTCCATCGGTCTTTTTTCCACTATTACCACTGATAGCATATGGAATCCATTACTTTGGGTACATTTCATACAATCATAAAAGTATATTATATCCGCCTTTAAAACAGAATGCTGAATATAGCATGCTCAAAGAGGCTCTATAATTCACTTATAGTTGGGGGAAAGTGTACATATTATAAACATTCTCTCCATAATATTATTTTCTGGAAGGCTGGGCTTCTCGGATGTTGAATCTAGAGCTGATACTGGAATTCCAGTAAAAATTCATCCAAAGTACATCAGCAAACAAAACACTTTTACTTGGAAAGCAAAGCCAAAAGATTTCTCATTCGAAAGTTTCATCGTCGTTGGGTTCGCAAAGCAAGCAAAAAATACTGTGAGCATTACAACGGTTCTGCTAGAAATAGCTACATGAGAACAACAACACGCAAAACGTAAAAAAGCGTACCCAAATTTCATAGTCACTCACTGACTATATGATCTCCGTGTTCCATTTTACCACCACCGAGTAGCGGTGGCCATACATTAAAAATGACTTTAACCTTTAACTATAGACTTTCACTTTCTCTCCTTGTCGTCTTATGTTTTACACAATGTTTCACATTATGCTATCATTTTTTAAACTTGTCCAATTCATCATTTGCAAAAATATAAAGTAGGTTATTTGCCCATTGTTTTTCTAAGATCATTGATAAAAAGCAGCCGAATATTAAGTGTGAATAAAAGAATAAGTAATCGAAAAGAGCATAATGTACAAATGAGAAACCAATTTAAAAAAGTAAAGCAGCTAAAAGACGAGCTCAAAACTGACTGCAAAGCTTTTCTTGGTCTTCGTAGCTGCTCTTCTGTGGCAGGAAAACCAAAGCGCTGTTTTGTTCTAACCATTTATGTAGGCATTACTGATGCCACTGATCTCCACTTATGTATGTAATTGAGAGATAGACGAGCAGATTTCATGTAATTTAATGACATGGTGCTCACTGGTGCACATACAGAAAGAAACTGTTACATCATTTTTATCAGACCACCAGCTACTTACCTTTTACTCTTTTCTTTCTTCATTGAAAATATCTTGATAACCCTGTTTGATTCACCCAAGTCATTTGTTCATTCACAGACTCTGGAATGTATTTATTTTCCAGTATACAAAAGCGCACAAGTTTAGCACGGTGAGCCGCATACTTTCCATTTCAGGATTGGGAAGCCAAAGTATGCTTAGTGGTACAAATATTCAGCGAGATACACCTTTACGCTTAATAATATGCAAGCATTCTATACTCTATACGGATGGACGGATGAGAAAAGGACGGAATTAGTTGGAAGGCTTAAGTCACGGAGCTCTTTTTGCTTGTTTTGCTTTGGGTGGTCTTTCCACTTTTACTCACACAGAAACAATCTATGATCATCATGATGATGATGCTCACTCGCTCGTTTCTCTACCTTTATGCACTGCCAGTGCCAACCACACTCACTTCAGTACCACTGCCATACCATTACCACCACCGACCACATCTCAGTTTTCGGATTTAATCGTCAGTCGTTATTATGCGGATACTGTACAGAGCATATGGAATTGAGCATGATATTTTACTCTACGTATTTACTATCAGATACACACGCAAACGAGCTTGAACATAAAGACACCTCTACAATACGTGTAACTTAATATGCCACGCTGACTTACCTAGGCATACATTTTACAACTCATTTTGGGTGAATGAAATAATATTTAAGATGTTAATAAATCTATTATCGTTTAGGTACATTATTCAAATTTCAACATAACAAAATGTGACTGATGAGTCTTAATTTTAACAGATTACGTATGCAAATAAACTTACATTACCTATGCATATTTCAGGAATTTAGATGCTTTCCACCTTCCCACCTCACCTACGGTTATGTTCATAAAGAATCAAGACATGTTGTAGCTACTTTTTAAGCAAAATCTGTACTCTGGTGGCTCAAGAGAGACTAGATGCTATGTTATACGCAATTGAAAATGAAAAAGCTAGTATGTATATATTGATCTTTATGGCTAGTATTTGTTATGAAGTAAATACGTACTACAGTAATATCTTGAAGGATCATATCATTTAAATGAAAATTGCAAAAAACTGTCCTTCTGTTTGATTCATAAATATCAACAATAATAAGGGGATATTTATGTCCGCATAGCCTTCAATTTTATTAATTGGTAATTCATTGATTTGGAAAATTTGAGGCACCAGAAAAACAGGAACAGTATATGTTTATATCAGAATCACACGTTTTCGACAATTTATGACTTCCATTTTGAAAACCATGAACGACGTGAGTGGCGACGGCGGAAGTCGGAAATTAGACAAATCGAATCTTGCTTTAGAGTTTCATTGTGGCATGCTGATTGGTGAGTTGAAGCCTGAAGGTTAAAAACCTATGGTGTCCTAGAACTTATAAATATATTATGTATTCATATAATAATTGGAAACTTACAAGCGATTGACGATTACCTAATACTGAGTATTCCTATCACATGTCTCTATTTTTTCAATGGAGCCCCTACTCCCTACGCACAAGGACATGGTGTGCACAAACGCATGCAATTTTAATTAGACACATTGTTAAGCATCAGTTAATTTATAGCAACCAAGCATAAATCATAACATATATTGTTTATGATACTGAACTAGTAGAAATATTGAAGTAAACATTGATAAGTAGGTGACATTTTGAAGTCTAAGTAAGATACAGTGGTGCAGTGTTGTGATTGTATTGTGATAATAGAGAAATTTTCCGACCAAGAGCATCAAACACGAATTATAGATTCATGAAATTTTATGAATTATAAACAACAATTTTTTTCCAGTAAACAAAATCATTAAAATGGAAATAATATCATTGTTTCGATTTTTTAAACTGAAGTTTTACCCTCCCTTCCTCTGTGTGCGATGCAAAAATAATAGATATACAACATTAAAGTCACATTTGAATTATGTTCTAGTAAATGCATAATACCTACTATCACCTCTTGAAAGGCAAACTTCCAACAAGAAGAACAAGAAGCGCATTATTACCGCGTGTAGTACAAACAATCCTACATACACGAGAAGCAACTCCCCATCATGATCACATCTTGTAAAAAGCTTCAATATTACATTTACAAACAAGGCAGCAGTATGTATTTCTTGATTCCTTCCCTTTTGTATTTTTTACTGATTTTTAGCTGTAATCGAGAGTGAAAGCAAAAAGCACAGGAAAGCATATACACATGGAAAAGGAAAAGAGAGAAAAGTAGAAGGACAAATAAAACGGCTTGAAAAGTGGATTCCATTCTAAAAACGAAAATTCTTCATCAAGTATAAAAATCTAGATATACGGGGGAAAATAGAATGAAAATGGAAAGACGATGTGGAAAATTCTCAAAAGTACTCAAGTCTGTTTTAACTTTCACTGCTTGAGTCTAGCCATACATTCTTATTTTTTCTTTATCACGACGAACTACGCAAACTACTAATAATATGTAAACACACAGAGGTCCATACACATAGGCATTATCAATTTTACCGAGGAGTAGGTAACGCATTTTTATAGCTCTTATTACTCTTCCTTCTTGGTTTCCTTGTTTGGTGCTCTTTTATAATATTGTAGTTTCACGTAAACGTTAAAAAAGTATGTACCGCACCACCATCTTCATCAAAACACACACCTATATAAGTACATATGCTCCTTTCAAAATACATGTATTCCACATTACTTACCAAGAAACGCATGAGAAAGCCAACTTGAAGGATTATACACCAGTTGAGAGAGAAGAAAACAAGTATCTTGGAAAAGGGGAAGAAGTAGGGAAAAGAGTTTCTTATTTTTTCTCCTCTTTCCTTCCTTTTTTCTCTCGTCGCTCGTCTTCTCTCTCGCGCTCTCCATTTCTCCATGTGTATGCGTGTGTCTTCCATTCTGTAGTAAAAAAGAAATCAAAGAATCAAGCAAGAAAGGAAAGGAGAAAGAAAATAAAGAGGGAGAAAGAGAACGAAACGAGAAAAACCCTGTTAGACAATCATTGGAAGAGGCATTAGAATACTCGTACATACATACATGCACACATACACATTTACCGTTGATGCAATAGAAAGCATTTTTGGACGATTGCAATGCCTTATATTGGCAGATTGTATGCTCAATGTATTCTGATTTTGTTTGAATCTATGAGTTTTTATTGGTTAGTGGTAGTAGTGGTGGTAAAGCAGTACACAAAGAAATGACAGGGGAAACCAGCAGCTTTATAAAAAGGTACATTGCTTATATATCCAAGTATCCAAGCATATTATTTTGCACGAAAACCACTCACTTTCCTCTTCACTTGCAGCTCTCTCTACATAATATCCAAGAAAATTCCATGAGACATCAACGATCAGCACGGCAGCATCAGTCAGTCTAAAGAAAGTAATGGTTATGTAAAGTTAAAGTAGGTATGTCTAGAGGCTGGAGGCTTGTTTCCTCAGCTGTATAGCTTCTTAGACAAATTTGCTGCGGAGAAAGTCTTTTATGGAGTGGGGCAAGTCAGTGTCAAAGAGAAAAGAGTGAAAGTGGCTTCATGACTATTTTTAACACGATTGCACTTACATACAACGTATACTTATTTGCATTATGTTATACTGCTGTTTACCTACATTCATGTACTGTTTTATTTCATGTCTAAGTATCTATGTATATTCCGTAAGTAGTTCTAGAACTTATTTTTAAAGAAGAGCTCTCAAATTTGTGCTTATGAACCTCATGTATGTGGAAAAATCGAAAGTACTCGCGGATTTTTCCAGCATGATTTTCTTTTCATAGTAAAAGCATAATATGTAATTAGACAAAAACTGACTTTTAAGGCAGAAACGTTGTGATATGTTTCATTTAATTGAATATTTGACTGATCCATCGACTGATATTGTGCAAACGCACTCTTTTCTTTATATAATGAATGATTTAGTGTTTTGTTCGTTTTCCAAATAAATCTAGCTTAAAATCCCAAAATACAATCGTAGACACAGATTCACAGATCGTCTAAAAAAAGCTTCATTGATTTTTCACTCTGAAAACACACTACTAATTTATGCTACGGATGCTACGTCGACTTTTAGTCAGGGGCGCTTTTACAAATTTACATTTGTAGTAAATAAATAAATAGAGAGAACACGCTCTCATGGTATGGTACATTTCATGAGTTATGCTTATGATGAACGTTTAAGTGAAGATATTTCTTAATCAATCAGTGTTTCGGTGTAAATAATTTTACTTTTGACTTTACTGCAATTGACTTGGTGTGTGGTAACCGGTACAAATAACTTTTGTTGTACATTCCTAGTTTGAATAATTAAAATCACAAACATGACGACTCTAAAGAGTACTTTAATATTGGGTATAAAGTTTTAATTAGTGATCTGATGACGTTAACTGGCTTGAATACTATTAATGAGGGTATCCGGTACATCATCTATCTCAACAATGGTTTCGTATGTAACATCATTATCAGAAATGTCATATTCTATGAACAACGTGGAGTTTCCATTTGCCCCCGGCACAATTATTGCGACTGCTGACGGCTGTGGTATTTTCATTGGAATTGGGACCATGTTTGTTTTATCATGAACAGTCTTTGAGCCAGGGAATTTCATGAAGCCATTTGCAGTAGGAAACTTGTTTGGTTGCGGGGGCGGCTGCTCTTGCCTCTGTCCAAAGGGCAACCTTTCATGTTGAAAAGTAAACGAATTTGACGGTTCATCCACTAATGGAGCCTGAGGGTGAGCCATTCTTTCACGGTGGATTTCATTATCATTTAAACTCTGTTGAAAATGTTGATTCGGAATATAATTAAAATGATATGCTTCCTCCCGATGAGAATTTGAATAGCCATTAGAAGAACTTGAAGGTGGTGGTGGAGTATCTTGTGAAGGTCCACGAGCATGACGAATGTTTTGTTCTTGTGATCGATGATAAAAGTCTATAAGAATGTATTGTATAATTATATAATTGCTACTGATAAAAAAAAATCTTGCTGCATAAAATGTGATGCAACCTGCATGCTAATTCTTATGCATAGAGCTGTCATGTACCTTGAGGTTCTTCTAAATGTCCTTCAGAACGTGAATATTGTGAAGATTTCCGATACTTTAAATCATTGTGGTTGGTTTGCTGCTGTTGTGGAGAAGATTCGTCAAACATGCTATGACGAAAATTTGTTTCAGTTTCCGGTACACCACCATTTTTTACAAATTGTAAAGACGGATTTTGCTGAAAAGCCCCTTGTGTCACCTTCACATCAGGATGTGGTATTGCATGTCTCCTAAATTGGTTTTGATTCGTATGAAATCGTCCCAAATCCTCGATTTCCGGACCTTGATTTTGGCTGTTTTGGTGAGGCTGTTTATTCAGGTATGGTGGTCTCTGAGGAAGAACTGGTGGCTGGTTGGGCAATATTGGTCTGTTACCGTGATTCTCCTTGTAATTGTTATTATTGCCAACTAAAACGATCAAAAGTATATGTAAATAGCTTACTTGGAAAACCTAAACTTACAACAAACACCAATTGCATATAATTCTACTGAGAAAAGAAAGTACTTACAATTTATCGGTATGCCACCAACACAAAGTAAATGCGCCAGAATAATAACAGGAACTACATTACCGCAAATATAATGCTCTGCTTTTGAGAAGTTTAACTTTCCTAGAAACATTGTTGGGTTGTATTACTTGTATTTAAAATTGATTTCACACAAAGCGCTTACATAACACACTTGCGCTTGCTCTTGTGTTGTGATTTTTATTGAATTTGATACCAATTAATTTAGAAAATGACAACTATCATCAGTAGGCTTTAGGATTCTATGATTACATCTAAGGAGATCAAAGTAATCTTGTTCTCCTCGTACATACATGTGTAAATCATATTATTTGCAGTATTCCACATTCTCTTATAAACATAATGCGATAACATGCACATCCTTACCTCATCCTTGAGAGGTACATGTTAACGTATCTCTATTGTGGCTTTCAAGTTATTACTATTCATATTTACGCGCTATGAACTTTTTTGTAACTAGTTACTTTAGAAAAGGCATGTCTAGGTTGATACCGGTTAAATTGTCAAAAATGTTTATGCAAATTTTTCTGCATTTATGCATAGAAGATGGATGCTGAGATTTATTCTCAGTAAACGAGCGATTTTAGTGATTTGGTAAATATATACTACTGACTGGAAGATTTTACTGATTGTAAGAAAATAATATGCAAACAGTCATAGACCAAAATTTCGTTGCATGTTATTTTTCTTTACTTAGACTCCTCATTTTGGTCAGTGACATAGCATGCAAGTATCTGTACCTTCAAATTTGTGTTTGTGTGTAGACATATTATGCTCTACAAAATCTACTTTTATTCAAAATTATGTTTAAATATTAATATACTAACATTGAAACTTCAGGCGTACATTTAGACCACTTTGCAGAATTTTTGAACTACGACCTCTTACAGAAAGCGCACAATGAGCCTACAAAAATGCCTACCTTTAAATACAGTGTTGAAAAGATATTATGCCATTCCGTCAGCAGTGCCACAATTCTGATGCAATGCCTTATTTCTTTTTTTAGCTGGTATTTATTGAAATGTACACTGAGCAACTAGTCTTCATATGAATTTCATTCGCAGAAAATGTACATGAAACACGAATTTGAAACTCCATCCCGAACAGGAAGATCGTCATCATTATAATGGTATTACGTCAACAGACACAATTTTTCATACAGTCCATGTGGAGTTATATTTAACTTGCTTTCGCCTAAAAATAGCCATATTGTATAATAGTTTACGCATGTAATGTGCTACAAAACATAAAACCTAATGCTGTATCTTTAAAAAACTTGTTACATGCTCACATCACAATGCCTCCTAATTAATCGCACCACTTTGCTGCCTAGATTCCCCGGCTAGGTTTTTGTGTCTTCTTGTTAGATGCTTCTCCGTTTTCGGTATCAAAAGAAAGCTTTGTGCTATGAGCTGTACTTTGTAAAGCTATGAGAATGAAAACAAGGAGCTATGCGAGCTGGAGAAGAATTTCACTTTGGTGCTAGTGCTGATAATACTTGGTATGCAATAGTTAAAATATTCTTTACGATGGCTGCTTAGTAGAGTGTGGTTATGTAAGCATGTATGTATGTATGTTTTAAGTTTTTCAATTTCTCTGTGAGGGGTTAACAAAATCTCGTTTTCTCACAGATTTATTACGTGCTTAGTTGAAAACAAATCAGCAGTTAGGTACAATACCAGCATGCAGTTCAATATGCCAATTTATGTTATCTAAATGTGTAAATCTAGTAAAAATCCACATCCAGTAACTCTAAACCTTCTTTATACGAATTGAGTCAAACGCTACTTTCTTTCCAATTAAAATTTTTTATTTGGAGAGAGAAAATTAGAGTAAACATTATGGGATACCTTAAACCAACTTGACAGTAATTATTACAGTTCAGTATAATTTTAACAGTCCCACCATCGACAAACCGTAATTAATTTTTTTGTGAAACATATGAAAACACTCGGCTTTCAAATTATATTGCTTGACGGGACCATTTATGTTTGTCGATGATTTATGCAGGTTACTCATTCCTGTTACCGCTAAAACATGCTATGTCAGTAGTAGTCCATTTTGTTCCTTTTTCTTCACATGTAAGTGTATAAACTTTTTTCTGTGCTTTCTTCCTTCTTTGTCTTCTTATCAAAGTCTGATGAAAGTGTTAGTTTCACATACTCAAAATAACAAAACAATTACATTTGTTATTGTTGCACCGTGCTCGCTCTTTCATATTCTTGTTAATAACATTAGTGTCAAGTGTCAAGCTTCTGTTTGATGTTTTATGTACGTGAGAAAAGCCTAAAGACCTTTGAATATAGAATATTCCCTTTATTCCTTTAGTTTTCCAGCATTGAACAGATCTGCGTATATAAATAGAAGTCGAGTGGGAGGAAGCTGATTATGACAGGTAGTTCAAAAATAAATAGCCATACTAGGAAAAGCCATGTAACGTATCGTTTTTGCTGTTTAACTACTTGTATTTCAATGAAAAATGCAAGCCTGTAGGCAGTTTATTGATTAAATGAATCAATGAAATGCAATAAAGTAAGATTTAGAACTTTAGATTCCAATCATTAATTTTAATTCATTAACAAGTTTAAGGAAGCAACAATTTGTCCACAACACATTATACAAACACACTTGTGTGCTGATGTCAAGATAGCATGAAGCTCAGCTTATATACAACATAGAACAGAAAAGTCGTTTACCAAATAGAACTCAATTAAATAAAAATGAAACAAAAAAATTCCGCCTCATAAGAAGAGAAACGATGTGAAGGTGTAAATTGAATAATAGACAGTCAACAAGAAGTCAAGACCATAACGCCATTTCAAAAAGCAAAAGAACATTTTTTATTGAGATAAAAACTCTCTCTGGACAATCCTCCGTGAGCAAAGATTCAAAAAAGAAAGGGGGAGAAGAAAGAAGAAGAAATCTTTAGCTCGATTTCCAGAGTGCGGAAATCTTCCACATAATTTGGTCTTTAACATCCTTTCACATGATCATTTCTAGTTGTGTATATCACGCATTATATATTATAGTGATGTGGTTACTGATAGCGGTCATGGAAGTAGGTACTTAGACTTTTAGACGTAAAATTCACCAAATATTATATTATGTTATAGCAATGAGTCTTGTCCATTATAATCCAAAAAGAGGCACACTTTATATAAGCGCCTAAATAATATACAAGACAATATTCTCATCTGTCTCTAGTTTATAGAAAAGGGAAAAGGAACACACACAAAGAGAATGAATGGACACTTGGATAGAAGACGAAAGTGATATCATCCACCATGAATCCACACAGAAACTTAAAAGAAAAAATCTGTACATCTGCTTTACAATTCTTTCTCTGTGCTGTTGCGTTTCCATCTACATGAAAATACTAATCCATACATACACACATACTTTAACTTTCACTTTTGCTTTTTACGTTTCTTTAGGGTTCTCACTTTCCGTATTTTTACACACATACACACTCAGCTCAAACTCATGCTGGTGATAGCTTCTCCCTCTGCTTTTTTTGTTGCATCGTGATAAAATCCGGATAAGGAGAAAGAAGGAGAGAAAAAAGGGAAAAGTGAGGCGGAGGAGGTCGAGCTTGGAAGCTTCCCAGTGATCCGGAGAGTGTAGCCAGCAGGGCGGGTTTATTGCATTAGATTACGTGACTATTCGTGGGTGAATTATTGTTTTTAGTATAGCAAAGTGCTCTCTACATGCATTATTCTCTTCACTCCACCACCGCCACCAACAACAACGCCACTATGTATAGGGTCTCGACTTACATATTTGCTGCTTCTCTGCTTCTGGTTTATAACACATTATATCATTCATTTCATGATATAATGCACTAATACTCTCGTTTGTTTGAGAGCATACTGCTTGTTTCCTTCTTTTCGCTTCGTGTGTGTCGCGCGCTTATATTCACTCTCTTGACGACCTTTTATTTCGTTTATGCGCTGTATTTCATTTGTACACATCCCCACACATATAACACACACATTTAATAATATGCCGTGAAATTGCTAACACACATTGTGAAACAAGTTCATATAGAGGTATTATTATATGGGCAACTGTGGATCTTCGTCTTTCCAGCTCTTTTCCTTCTTTTTTCTCTCTCAAAGCACATCCATGTCAGTATATAATCATAAAAATGTGTTTATGTTATGTAGAAGAGTAATAATATTGTATGTAGAGTGTAGAGTTCACTTATTACGAGTACTTTCATCCAGATATGTCTCTTCACGAGTCTTCTGATTTTTTTGACTTATATACACACTTTTCCAGCACTAGACACCAGCCAACGTAGTAGAAACATCAGCAGCAACAACAAGTCAACAAGATGGCTAATGAATGAAGTGCCTTGGGTGCACACTTACAAAAGAGAAAATGAGAAGTGCGCCAAGTAGCGCCACTTATTTATCAACCTCATTATCTTTCACTTGATATTATTATTCTTTTATTTTCCTAAAGGAGATTTGAGATTGGTTGAGCCCTTTTCATTTTAAAAAAGCTACAAATTTGACGAGCAACAAACATACAAAATTTGCATGGTTATATAAAAACAACGTTATTTTTGCTTTATTCCTACTGCCACTAATTCCTAGAATGACTACAGTCTACGTGTAGAATAAACTAGGTACCCTTCGGAACATCAACAGTTTTGGGGGACACTTTATTCAGACTAGATTAATAATTCAAGGGAAGTATACTGAAAAAAGGCAATATCAGCAAAAAGAGGATAAATGGACCTAGCCCAATATGACTATGAGACAACATGATCCTCTAAAATCCCACTGTAATGTTGAATGTTATGTTTATTATTTCCAACATACAATTTTTTTTTTCAAAAAATGGGTCAAGGTATCAGTACGTTTACGTTTGTATACGTCTGGGATTTCATTTCGTTAAATCGAATAATAATAAAAGTATATTTCTTGTCTCTACATTCCATTTGTAAATGCATGCATACATTTCCCCAACAAACTACTCCGCCGGAAATGCTTTTACTTTTAGTGTAAGTTTAAAGTTTTAAGTTGAGCCGTATGTCTCTCTTTTATACGTACTTATATTCATCCTTCAGAAAATACATGCGAGCATATCACAGAAAGGAACCGATTTTCCGGGAAAATAAACCATAAAAAGTTAAAAGCATCACGGTTGTGGTGCAGAACATTTAACTTTGTAAGATTGTAATAGGGCTTAAGGAAGTCCATGTTGGTATGTATGCTTTCCCATGCAAAAGTGGGTAAGTCAAGAAAAAATGCATGAACTACGAAGCAGTCACATCAGAACCACAACGCAAAAAGGATGAAGATGGAATGCATGATGCACGAAAAAACTCGTAATAATATAAAGTTTCATGACAAACACACATAACGTTTACTGCATTCCCTCCTTTCTCCCGAACCATAAACTAGAAAGAAATCTGTGAAGAGAAAGTAAAAAATAACAAAAGTAAAAACTATGAAGGAATCAAGTGGGATGGGTGAAACCACACAAACGACAAGACAACCTTATGTATTCGACGCAGAGGGAAAAAGCTGCATGCGTGTGTGTACACCACAAAGGCGCACGGAGGCGACACAAATAATACACTGACATATTATTACAGAAGCAACAAAATAGAAACTAACAATAAGACTATATCTTTCTCCAAAAGTCTTATATATCCCTTAAAATATGCAGTATAAGCGTGTATGTATGTATATATTAAGTGTATACAGTGTTAGTACAAAACAGCTCACGGCTGACAAACCCGGAAAACGGCTATTGCTTTCGGTGTTCTGGCCTGATGTATAGGGTGTACAACAAAACAGCAAGAGAGAAAGAGGAAGGGAGTCAGCTTTAAGTTAAGAAGACTACTTTCACTGTATATAATATGGCGTTATTGTATACTGAGTGTCTTCTCTACTTTTCTTTCATTTCTCTTTTACTCTTTTTTATATTGCCCTGCTGCTGTTTTGCCACTTCTCTGTTTCTCTTTTGGGTTTTCAGGAAATAGCTGTGAAAGTCCCGGAGAAAGGAAATCGATTCCCAAATGTAAAAGACTCACTCACTTACGCATCATCATACAACACACTTATATGTTTATAAAGCGGAATAGGAGAAACAAGCCTCTATTTGAGATGTACACGACACGACATAGTCTTTTATTCCAGCTGCACACTTCTTTCTCCTTCTTCAACCAGTACCGCGACCACTGCCGCTGCTAGCACTACCGCCTTCACATCATCTATCTAGTCAACAGCAAAACACAGGAGCAAAGTGTCTTGTTCAGGAAACACAAGTTCTCCGCTCAAGAAAACAAGAAAGCAGAGAGTTGAGAGGCAGTAAAGTAGGCAACAAAAATGATGATGGTGCCGTATTTTTCGTCTAATTTTATGCTTCAGTAGATCACAACTTATGGTCTTGCACGATTCACACCATGTTTTGTTAAGTTGTTAAACAAAACTGGGAAAATGATTTTGCATTCCACGATTTCACAGATTGTGCATAGTGCACGTTGCGTGTGTGTATACATTTTCATGTTCACAAATATCGATATCATTTTAAAATGATCCAATACTATCCTTAAGCATTCAACATTTATGACATTTTGAAATAACAAATAAATCGGAAAAGCTAATATATAAAGTATCAGAACCAGCAATGTTCTATATTACAATGAGAAATTAGACTTGAGATTGAGGATTTTCTGAGAAAATATGATCAATTTTCGGTTGCAAAAATCAGAATTAAAAAATCCACTTCTGGTAAAAAGTCATCGCGTTGGTGGACACACAGACACACAGACATTTCTCCAACCCACCATTAATTTTAGAGACTACCATACTAGAAAAGTCTTTTTTCAAAGCAAATATCACGGGAAAATAGTTTAGCATTGAAACTTAAAAGTAATGTTAATGCTTAATCGGGATAGGCAAAAAAGATACTTAATTTGTTACATCATGGGGCCAGTGAGGCATAGAGAAGAAAATAGCTGAATATGGACATTGAGATCATAGGTCTCATGGAATGGAACTATCCAAAATATTCGATTACTACAGTCACTGAGAACGAGGGTAAAATAGGGAGAAATCCAACAGAGTATGCTTTTTAAACGTGGGAGGATTGAGTAGAAAATTGCATTGGAAATGACGGATAAGGTAGAGCACTATAGAGAGGAGATGAATAACCACCTAATGGAAACAGTCAGTTACAAGAACGGTGAGGGGGAAACGAAAATGCATGACTCGGAAAGCTAGTTTTTTTGAAATTGTCAATCGACAAACTAGACAGATAAGGATGTTGTCCAAAAATAAGTAGTTCTGTGCCTTATTCTTACAAGCATTTTGATAACTGGAATAAGTCAGCCTTTTAGTTCACAATAGACATATCACAAACATCACGACACATAAAATGCTTATATAAGAGATGGTGAAATAGGCGAGGTACAGTTCATAATAGGTTTCAAGTAGGAATGGGAAATTGGAGGAAATCATTTCTAGCCGGGCAGCCAACAGAACATCCTTCTCAGAGAAAGCTCTAGCAGAACATTCTTTATGGGATGAGCTACTGGCATGTCCAACTGTGTAACATGGATATAAAAAAGGAGTGCAGCAGTCGACTCTCTGACTATTCCACTCTTTGAATGAGTGAGTGAGAAGGAAGCTAGTCAAGTCGTGAGAGAATTGAATGTTATTTGATATGAAAGTGGTGTAGGAGGAGAACGCAAAGTAACAACATACTACTTATATCATCATCATCAGAGAACGAGGAAATATGCACGAAATCTGAGAAAATATGCATGCAAATATGCACAAAAAATCGACAAAATAGGA
>JAQIXX010001454.1:0-33747 GCA_034700605.1 Willowsia nigromaculata
TAACAATGTTGCCAGATCTATTGCTCACAAATCTACTGGACAAACAAAGTACACTCTACATCTCATAAGTGCATGAATCATTTTTCTTTACAAAGAAATAATACACCACCACAACGTTCCAAACAATTTGAGTGAGTTTAGGGCTAAGACGTTTCCTTGGGCTACATTATATCTGATTTGAAAGACATTTTAGTGAATCAGTCAGGACGACTTAGACACGCTTGATGAATCAGAACATGGTCATTTCGAAAGCACATCCTAATGGCAAATCTAAAAAACATTCTTATTTCTGGAAATATAGTTGAAGCACAATTGAGGATTTTATGGAACATCTTTCACAAAACACACTCAGTATTATTGAGCTTATGGAAAGAAATGCGACTCATGGTTGCTTGGATTAACAAGCGTCCCGTTATTTTCAACAGGAAGATCAGAAATGCACCGTTGCTCAATTTGAATTTAAAGAAACAACTTGTGAATGTGTACCTTATTCCACAAGGATGGAAGACTGGAATCTGGTCAGCCAAAAAATACAAAAGCTTTGCCGCGTGCTCCAACAACTCTATTTTGTTAAATGCTCGATTATCCATATAAAAAACCAACTCGTAAATTTTCTGTGATTTTTGTAGTATTCCGATAAATAAATAAAAAACAAGTGAGGCGAATAAATACATCTTCGATGTGCATAATTGTCAGGTGATTTTTATGGAAGCGCGTATATGTCAATTCAAACGATTTCTAGAAAATCTCTTGGTGATTTTGGCAGATTTGATCATATATAATTATAACAGTGTTCACTCAACTGCTTATAAACGTTAAGCTGAAATTTTTTATTGCTGCTAACAATTTGGAAGGAATCGAAACCCATGGAAAGTTTTTGAAGGATGACTTTCCTTCTTCTGTTACCCTTTGAGTACTTTACGCAGCTGTATTTGTCCAGACGCATAAATTTCTTTTCCTCACTTTCACTCAAGAGTCATGTTACGACAAAAGAAATCTTTCGAGATGTAAGCGAACATTACAAGTATACACACATTCTCCAATATTCAAAAGTCATGTGGAACAATCTCCGAATTATAGAAAAAGAAAGCGATGAATGTACTTACTACATACAAAAATGAACTCTTATGATTGTTTACTAATTCTTATCGTAAAAACTGAGACATATGCTGCTGGCTTGTCGAGATTAAAGAGCATTAAGAAGCATTACCCACCGATATGGAGGAGAAACGAAATTAGCGATTTCAAAATGGTAAGTTAATTAGTGACATTGGTGCACGTAAAGCTTGTTATTTGTATTAAGAACAAGCAGCTCCCTAACAGACGATGTGTTAATCATAAAACTTCGTCTCGAAACAAGAAAGATTGGATAAAATTAATTCGCATACTAATTTGGGGGTTTCTGAAATTAGTGTTTTTACAGTCGGTTTTGAAAATTTGGTTAAAATTTATTGTAAAGTTGAAAATTTGAACTCATAATTCTTTTAAATACTCTTTTTAATTACATGCTAGGTGGTTTAGTTTCAGGGGTGTGTACTTTGGCAAACTGTCAAAGTTTTACTTATTCGGTATCGTGTTATTGCATTCACATGGAACGTAGTATCTATGGGTTGTCATAATCGGTTTGAGATGCTTGAGAAGTCAATGACCACTGCAATCTTGAGCCTCACATAATTATATATTATTACTGCTACACCACAAACTTTTCTTTTTGTAATAAAAAACTAACCATGTATCATGATGTCAATAGAACCTATTTGTCTCTCTATTTTCTACGAATCATTTATTTTCATGCTGCTCATCCAAAAGATCAAGTTATTGTATCAGTATGTGATCTACCTTGAGTGTACTTTGTAAGTTTTCAAAAATTATTCGTCTAAACCTTTATGCTAGACATAAAAAATAAATGTGATATTAAACTTTTCCTTAGAGTTTGGGCGTTATCTGATTTTATTAGATCAGCCATGGTTCAATTTGGGTTGAATATTGTAATTATTGTGAATAATTTATACAAAATGATACTGCAATGTTGATTACACATACATAAATGATTCAGGAACTTTATTTATTAAATATTAAACTTCAAAGACGTTGTCCGTCGCATAAATCGTGAATTTGTTTAAAATAAAATATAAACTAGAAAGTAACCTTTGATATTACGAACAGAAGACTTTATCTTGATAACAAACTGTTTATTAAACCTGTCTAGCTTTCGAGAAAAATACGTTTGATCTTCAGAATATAGTACATTTTATACATGGTTATGTAACAAGTAAAATAAATGTCAGGTTTCATCGTAATTGCAGAGGTTGATCATAACAGAACTTCGAACGAAATTATACGTCTAATTCAAAAGTATCACACAAGGCGCGAGCTATCAACTCTCTACATGATTTACAGAGGTTAAACTTTCTAGCATCCTATAATTATCTAGTACACAATAAATTAATGGGTCAATAACATGTGCTACTCTGACCAGAATAACAGTAATGAAAGTATGGCATTCACATGGAACGTATTATCGGTTTGAGATGCTTGGGAGGTCGATGACCACCTCACGCATTTGACCCCTGAGTGGGTTCAGTTGAAACTCTCTTGGTGGTGGATACATTCAGTAAGCATCATCTTTCAGTTCTCTCTGATAAGTTTGTACCTTTCATGAAATTTGCCATTTGGGATAATAAAAATAAATGTTTAGAAATCTAGACCACACAAAGTTAATTAAGTGATTTTAATATCTACAAAGAAGCCGTCAAATTCATACGGACTTTCGAAATGCAGAATGTTTTAAAATGAATTTGTAATTTTGTAAATAATTGTAAACTGGCTGGAATCGGTGAAGGTCAATGGTGAACAGGAAATGCATTGCGGTTATGAATCTGCTATGCTTTGGCTAGCTTAAACTACATATTTCTCAAAACTACGGATTTCGAAAACGAAAACAGCTAGAACGAGGTTTCTCATATGGAACATCGTTCTGTCCACAATACACGTTCATTAGCTAATTGAGAACTATCCTCGGGATAATTTAAAGAGTAGATTACTTTTTCCACATATGATAAGCAATGCTCGCATAATGTAACATTCCAATATCAAGTAAAACCATTACCAAAATCCCTCAAAACTTGTTGAATTATTCGTGGGCTCAAGAGTTGGATGCTTTTTTATCCAGTTTTCCCACACTGATTATCTATCTAGTTAAACCATAAACTACTGCTACAAATCACATAAAATTACACAGTTTTGAGTTATCAAAAAAGTTTGAATATCCGACACGCGTAGACTTCACTCTTAATCAGCGAATAAAACCACTGACGAGATTTTAATTCCAGATTATCAATCAACTCAACGATCTATCTCATTTTGTTCTATTGTCAGAAATGGGTATATTATATCACGGATCTCTGATTTTCCCTTTGAGAATTAAGTGAGCAAGGAAAAGCATTTTTCTGTCTATACTCCTTTCCATATGTGCTCTATTTTCTCTGCTTTCACCCGTCTAGCCTCTATCACTCTAGTAAACACTATTGCTTACACACTCAGTTTGGGTTTGGACGTGGTGAAAATCGGTTTACCTCAAAACGAAACTTGCCCATCTCTTCTTTACAAAATATTTTTGGATTTTACTTGCTTTTTTCTCAAAGTATACTTCACAATGTAATTCCGAGTGCAATTATAAAATAAGTACCAATCTAAAATAAACATTCTTCATGTCAATATTCGTATCCTCAATTGGGAGCACGTAATCCTGAGTAAAGTGATTTTTTAGGTTGTGTGCAAATAATGTCCGTGACATTCATGAGTTCAAATGACTTTCAACCTAGCTGTCTTTCCGAGGAAAATAACCAGTGAAATACTGTCTAACTTTGAATTTAGGACGTTTTTCCATTTTACGAAGAAAAACATCGCGTTTTGATTACTGGAGTGGACCAAATAATGAGTTATAAATCTTAAATATTTGCTCAACTAATTCTTGTAACATGAGTGATAAAGAAGACTTTAAGATGATTACAAAAGCACCTTTTCAAAACAGTAGCTCATACGAGTATGAGGACACAATAGCTAGAATCAACAATTTATCAATCAGCGTTCTAAATGTGACTTTGGAGCAACTCGTTGTAATTTTAGCCGATTGGCAAAAGGAACATTTGATGAAAATCGACTTAGAGTTAGGAGTCGAATGTCTTCTCCGAATGTGGTTTCAACACAGGATGGACGGCATTGACACAGGTAAAAATAACCAGTTAATTTGAAGCTAAAAAGCAATTATTGCAACAGCTATATGCAGGTGATACATTGTCTGTCTTGGATCTTAGAATCGTCTTACTGTTACGCTAGTTGGGATAAAAAATATTGCCTGCCTCCAGCCCCAGTTGGAGCAAAGGTTACACAACCTTGTTTTCACATTGAGCAAGGTATCCGCATAAACTAATTTCATTCATTTCCCCAACATAAGTTTTATTGATTTCTTAAATTAGCATATTTACTGCACTGTGACGTTCTTCCAATCAAAAGTAACTTGGTTTTGGTTTAGGTGAAAATACACAAATTTGTTTGGAGAATGGCACATGGTCGCAAGGGGATGAGTGTAGGATGCCATTTGAGACGCTTTCATCTATATTTGTAAGCATAGCTCAAATTTTGTTAACATTAAAGTTTGGTTTTATGCAGTTACGTTAATTCAAAAATACGTAATTCAGGAACACGTCAGTCAAAAACACGTAATTACGTAATTTGCTCAACAGTTTATCAAGTAATTAATAGAAAATTTCTGTTATCCAGAAAGTGGGTGTGAAGCTACATGCAGTTGTTTCGCATATGGTATTCGTTGGATCCATTCTTTCCCTAATTTGTCTGGGTATATCCCTGTCAATATTCTTCTATCTACGGTAATTTGGCCTTGAAACCTTACTTTTTGTACTAATTTGCACCGTCATTGTATGTTGTAATATTGAAAGCATTTCTCATTAAAAATCTTTTGTTCCAGTGACATTTGGAGCCAACGGGTTAAACTTCAGGTTCACCTTATGCTTGTCCTCAAACTTCGTTTTGTAATACTGTTTATTGTAACAGAACCATTCATTTCAAATCGGAATATTACGTACAAAGATAATGTGAGACTATTTACCAAATAACAAAATTGTGAATAACTCATGTGGGAAGAGTATAGTTTTTATTATTTTTCTACAAAAAGGACATTCTCTGCATAATTGTGGTTTCCGCTGATCTCTATTCGTGCGTGGCTTTGGTGATGTGGATGCTCATTCAGGGAATCCATCTCCATGGGAAACTAACAACTAATGTAATCGGAGATGAAACCGAGATCAGGATGAGATTTTATTATTTCCTTGGATGGCGTAAGTTGCTTCTTTATGTCTGGAGAAAGCACAAAGGAGAAAGCGCAAAAGAGTTTTTTTGCGTGTTGCAGTTTTCCCTGCAGGAGTTCTGCTAGCGTACGTGGTCAAAATGATAGGAAATCCGTATCAAGAAATGTGCTGGAACGGGTACACGCGGATGAAAGAAATTCGTATAATTTTGGCTCCAATACTTGCAGCATTGTCGGTTATTAAAAAATCATCATAAATATGCTTAATTTTTGTAAAATGCTAGTCATAAAAATTTGTGAAACAACAGAAATTTTGTAGAAGTTTTAATTGTGTTTTACAGCTTAATGCAGCATTCCTCTTAAACATTTTACGTGTAATAATCTTTAAAAGTCGGGGCTTCAACTCTGCCACCGAGACTGCAAAATTGATGTAAGAAAATTTTTAAGAAATTATTTTTAACAACGAATGTGTACAACGAAGACTGTTTGAAACCCAATTCCTACAAATCAAGTGTACTTTTTAAAATGAGAGATGTCAAGCCAAATAGGAATACAATTGAAATTCATTTTCGAACTTTATGAAAACTTTACCATCCCATAATATAGCATCAAGAATTGTGTGAAAGTCCGCGTTTGGAAATTTCATTATATTCATCATTTGATGTTGAAAATTAGAATCATATTCCAAGGAAGCCTAGTTAAAATCCGCCAATTGTGCTACTTTGAATTGAAACTGCACGTTGGAACCACAATAAAATTCTCTACATTTGCCTTTCCTTTGAAATTTAGATTTTAAGTTGTATCATGTGGTAAAGGTTCCATAGAATTCGAGAATGAATTTCGACCATTTTCCTATTTGGCTTGAGATCACTCACATTTTTATTAGCAATTTTTTCCATTTATTAGCTCCATTGCCAAGGCCACAGGTATACTTTTCCCAGTTCTTGGAATCAATAACATGCTTCTCGTGTACAACCCGGGAGGAGAGTATGAAAAGTATTTCATTTTAATAAACGCATTCTTTGGATCTACACAAGTAAGTGAATACGATGAACAGAAGCTAATAATGTGGCAATAAAATTCGTTTACAAGATTATTGATCCGATTTAGCAATAAACGTAATATTTGGAATTGGTTTGCTTACAATTTTGATGAAAGGGAGTTCTTGTGGCAATTGTGTACTGTGGGATGAGCAAAGATGTACAACGAGCTGTTCGACTTTCCTATAACCGATTTCTAGTGAGGAATGGATTTCAAGTGACACCGAGAACTGCCCAGCCGGGGACAATTTGGTTGAAGAGCTTACGGATTCCTAGTCGCGAGCACTCTGAAAGAAGCTCCAATAGTTCAGACTCCCATCACGTGTAAACCCTAAGTAAGTTTTTACAGTGGATAAACAGATTTTCATTTGTAAGTATTGATCGACTTTTATAATTTTGGTTCATACGCTATAAAGTGATAAATGGATGCGTGTCTTTTTGAAAACTAGAGAAATTACATGTTATTGTAAACTTGTACATTTATATATGATTTATATGCATTTCTGGGAAGCATGCCATCGCATGTGTGAATATGCTTTAGAATGTGCATTTGGCAGAATTTTTGATGTTCCATTAAGCAAATTTTTCATCTCAACCTGGCTTTTTCACTTTTATGATTACTCGCAAAAAAACGCAAAAATGTAACACAATGTATTTTCTCGCAAAGATTTGAATGCCCTAACAACAAGGTTAAAAAGAGTTCTGGATTCATAATATCATGGTGAAGTTGAAAATATGCATGTGAGAATGCTTCAAACAAATGCATGTGTACATAGTGTATAAACCGGAACATCTAAATTTACTTGTTTCCTGAACTATCTGAATACTTCCTGAATCTTTCCAAATAGCTATTTCTATAGATTTATCACAAGCAAAAGAAGCTTGATAGGTTTATATTATATTCTCTTGTCTTGAACAGGAAATAAATTTGGATTCAAAGTAAAATATTTTAGCATCAAAGTACCTGCCATTTTCAGATATTCTGAAACGTAGATTTCTTGTGCACCGAGTTGAGTGACATTTTAAAGTGAAACATTTTAAAACATTGTGTTGCTTTATCTATATAGTGTACATTAATTAATCATGTAATTACCAAACAAAAGGTTTAAACAATATTCCTCAATATTTGGTTTACAAAAATCTGCTTTGTATGATAATGACAAAAATATTAAGTAAGTTATTATTATAATTATTTTGACAATGCAATTTACTAATTTTAGTAGGACTAACTGTTTATTTAAAAAACTAAAGGAGCCGGATTTTCATATTCTCAACTCATTCATCCTAAAAAGCTCATAAAAACTGATGTATCAGGTTACCCTAGTGTTTGGACATTTCAGAGAAAGCAAGCTCACATCGATAACAATTAGGAAACTCACTAGATATTGTAGTAAGCACTATGCAACCCAATCATCTTACTCAAGTGATCATGCATCAATTGAAAAGGCGCATAATATGAAACATTTTTATTTCGAGAAATCTTACTGTCCTTGGATGTTTCAGTTGAAGCACGTTTTTTACTAGCAATGCCAATAAAAATTCTGAATTTTGTTATTATGGGACATGTAGTTTGCCTACAAGGTCACGGTACTATGCATCTGATTTTAGAGCTGGTTTGATTCTTGAGCTATTATTATATATTATTGCAAACTGGAATTCATATTTCTGAAAAGTAGTTGAAGCGCAAGGTACTTCATGGAACATCCTACGCAAAAAACATTCATGTTTACGAGTAGTGCTGAGCTTATGGGAAGAAACGGGGACCCACAGATGCTTCGATTCGTACTTGTTCTGTTATTGCCAACAAGATGATTAGAAATACTCCGTTGCTATCATAAGAAATAATCGGGTTGAATTCCTAAGATAAAGAAATAAGATGTCAATGTATACCTTATGCCACAAATAATGGAAGACTGGAATAAGCACGCCCCAAAAAATTTAAGAAAGCTTTTTCACGTGATCAAACAACTCTATTTTTGTCAAATATTCAGATACCCTATACAAACCCACTCGTAAATGTTTCCGTGATTTGTGTACTCTAACGATATACAAGCTAAAATAATGAAGCGAATGAGGCAATTTAGGTAGGTGAATAAATACATCTCCGGTATACACATTTGTCATAACTGAAATTTAATTGAGCTGAATAATTGTCGATTCAAAAGAGTTCTGGAAAATTTCTTGGTGATATTAGCAGATTTGATCATACATAATTATTAATTATACAGTGTAATATTGTCCAGTGTTTACTGGACTCCTTTTCCACGTGTAGCTGAAACATTTCATTAGTGCTAACAATTTGGAAGAAATGGAGATACAATATGGAAAATTTTTGAAGGACGATTTTCCCTCTACTAACTCTAGAGAGTAACTCCTTTGCATTTTTCGCAGCTTAAGATGTCCAGGTAAATAAATTTCCTTTCCCCTCCTTCACTCGAAAGTCATCCTACGGCGAGAAAAAACCTTGGAGAGCCAATTGAACATTACAAGCATACACACATTCCCTGTATAAAAACCTATGTGGAACTTTCCCTGAATTAATGAAAGTGATGAATGCATTTATTCTAAACAAAAATTAACTCTCGTGCTTGTTTGCTAGTTCCTATCGTAAAAATTGGGAAAGTTTTGTGCAGATCAAAGACAAATAAAAATAATCATATGTGACGAGGTCAGGGAAACCGATGGAAATCTTTTTTTAACGGTTGGTCTTTACACATAAAACTGCACGCAGAAGCCAACGGCCAAAAAAAGATTTCCATCGGTTTCCCTCATTTCTTCACATATTTCAATATGAAAACGTGATCCAATGAAAGATTAGCATTTAAATTATTCTTAGAAAACTAAAAGCAAGTTAGGTCCAATTGGTATATCGTTAGTTCCTTTTGAGCAAATAATTGGTAACAATAATAGTAATGTAGTTATACCAAACGAGGTTTTGGCTTTAGCTACCGCAGATTATACAATTTTTACCCACACAAAAATATAGTTTTGTCAGTTTGTCCTAATAAACTTGAACCGGCTTAAGGAGAATGCATCAACAGCATCATAAATGGGGACACGAAATAACAAATTTAACCCTACATATGTTCACAAATTCTTTTATGTCAAATAGCTTGAAGTGAACGCATTTCAATTATAAAATACAAGCATAAGTGAAATGGGATTATTTGAATACAAAGAATATTTAATACTTGTATAAACAAAAGTGTTGACACAAATCGTAGTCAGCGAAAGTACAAACTGGCAGTAGATGCAAGCTTTGTGGGCTTTATTGATCAAAGATGTTTTTTCAGAGAGCTTAGTCTGAAATGTGTGAGCGTGAGAAATACATCACATCTTAGTCATACAAATTTGTTTGGAAAGAAAGCTGCTCTGTCGAGTGTTTCTGAACATAGGCATATACTTAGCGACTTAAGAGATGATTTCGTGTTCAAACATGTGACTTGGTTCCTGGTCACGTGAACCATGTTTGAAGATTTTGATGATTTGTGATTTATTCTTGAAAACCATCCGCTCAGTATTACTAGTAAATAGACCAATTCAAGCTTTCCTGTGGGATAATCATGTAATACATCGCAATTAAGGACAAAAACGAAAAATTATCACTATAAATCTGAAATAAAGCTTAATTTTTAGGGCCTTGTGTTCTGACCAAATATTTCCTTTAAAAACACAAATTAACAAATTAGCAAATCAACTAATTTTACTTCAAAACGAAGACTTAACTATGAATGCTGACTTTACAGCATGCAATACTTTAATTCGTACATGATATGTTCATTTCTTCTTAAAGCACGTTCCCTAGTTTGCGCATGAACCCCTTAACAATATAAGTTATCCGAATAGGTGGTTGTTGAATCATTAGTGGTCAACACTAATAATAATTAGTAGACCATATAGCACCTGATATGTTGCGTAGAAGAAATTGATGGAAATAGTTCCAAAGATTTCTGACTTTTCACAGAAATAGTGCATGCGGAAACGACGTTAGGGATTTTCTCAACAATTTAATTGTTTAAGAATATGGGAGTGAAGCCCATTTATTTTCCCCTATTTTTGCGTAGGATATTTTCCACAAGTTTCTAATGGTTTCGAATCCTTTGTGCAGTCTTTTGGCGAAATGGATGCTTATTAAATGTATAAGTTTTAAGTGTAAGATAACGGCAAATGTTCTCTGCGATGGGAAGAGAAACCGAATGAGAATGAGACTTTATAATTTTCTTGGACGCTATAAGTTTCGATTGCAAAATGGATTGCAAAATCTCCAGACGCATTCGTTCGTTTTCTTATGTATTTCATGATGCCATTTTGTAGCTGTACATGGCACAATTAAGTGATATGGGTACTCTGAAAATAAATTAAATGCTAAAAAGAAGGCTAATTTTCTGTTGTATAGTTTTCTATCTTTTATAGAAAAATATTACAAGGAGAGCTCGTTACTCAAAGATGAAAACTCTTGAATAAAATGCATTCTAATTTGTATGACATTCAAAGAAATTGCCCATTGTTAGCTTCCTTTTCTCAAATAGTAATTCAAGTTTGTCGATAGGTTTTCACTACAGCGTAAGGCCACATTCCCTTTAAGTATTTTAAGAATAGTAGAGAGTAAAAGCCGTGGTTGAACTCGGTTACTGATATGACAATTTAATGCAAGCAAATGAAATGGACGAAGTTTATATGGTTACTGGTGTATTCTATTTTATCTGAGATTTTAATATTTTTCTGATATTATCATATTTTCATTTTGATAGACCAATCTCAAAACCTGATGTTGTGTGGTCTCCCTTATCATAATATTAATGTAGAATCCCGGTGCCAGGTTAAAAAATTGTTTTGCTTTGATAAACACATAGAACACATTTGTTGGATTTACGGACGTAACTAGATGGTGGAAAGTGGAAATGCTATTGTTGGATGGAAACATTTTAAGTGATTGGGGAAAAGATACTGAGATAAGAGGAAAATGACACTTGAAAAGCATACATGTTCAGTGTTGAGAAGAAAGGAAAGTTTTGAATTATTCACCTTACTTTCTTCATGCAAGCAATCCTCTGTAGAAATTCGATAGTTTTAGGCGTTGAACAGCTTCTTAGAAAACTGCATTGAATTTCAGTTGTGAAATCTCAGCGTAGCACAAGTTGAAAAGAATTCTAGTGAAGATCAATGTCCCCAAAAAGTGTTTGGTTCTGAGGACTCTTTTGAAAATCCTGAAATAACTTACAAACCGTTAGGAAAAAATTGAAAGCTTTTGTAGTTTTGCAATTTCGCAGTAGTATTTTCAATGAATCCAATAACAAATAAGTTACCTTGAAACGCAAAGTTCTGTTTTATCAACAATGCAACAATATTTCAGAGCTTTACAATTAGCCTAACTACTGCATTGTTTTGAAAGTCACGTCCGTATGACTTTATGGAACCTTAGTTTCTTGTTGTCCTTCTCCGCTCTCTTATTTCAAAGTAACGAGTCCAATTGGATTTGCACATTCTAGAAATTTGTATTGTTTGCTACAAAATTTGCTATCTTTTTTTTTATTTGAGTTTTTTCCTATGTAATATTATTTTAACCATTATTTACATAGTGTGTATCAAACCTTATTGAAACTGTACATCTGACAACAACAAATAAATAAAATGCATAAAAAAGTAGGTATTTCCAGAAATACGCAAATTTGATTCCAGCACTTCCAGTCTATTACACAAGTATTTCATATAAGTATTCGAAAAAGTGATATCATTTACTTGCATTGATATTTATGAGTATATACGCATAAAACTCATATTTGATTTGATTTTTGTAAGAATTTTGTTTTCAATATAGTAGCCTCATGCATATATCAAGATTCGTCCCATATGCTTAATATGCCAGATGATAACATGTGGCATAATATCCATAAACCATACCAGTTTGGAATTTTACTATGAATGCACGAGCAGAACTTTAATAAATAATGTTGTCATGTTTCAAAACATTGGTTACGCAAGCAAAAATTCCTGGCGATGATCTAAGTACAGCAATATCTGGTTTCCTAACCGCGAAAACATGAATTAATTCATTTTATTTTTCCACCAGTCCTTCTAAAGCCGTTGCCTTCATAATAATCAAGTTACCAAACAAAAATATTAGATTAGTAGTTTAAACGAATATTCCACGTGTATACGTGAGTGACTTATGACATGTATCATTTAGCACTTCTTTTCAGATTCCGTAACCTGGTTCCCACATATTCACGGTTTCAGTGTTTGATACTACACACCTTCTTGAACTAAACAGAAGCCAAATCAGGAAACATGGCAAATTCTGCAGCATTGCCAACTGGTGGCGGGAAATTTGCTAACTTGTTTCTTACAGCAAACGATTTGGCAAATTGCATTTTTAATAACCTAATTTGGAAATGCCATAACCTCCAATATTGAACGGCCACTCATTAAGGCATTGACCTAACCTTTGGTAATTATTGCGGTTGGTGCAAGCACTGTTGGAATTATTCTGCCAAAGCTTTGTCATTCACAAATGGATTCAACAATTTCAACTTCTCTCTTTTGTATCATGTATGTAAAAACTTTTTTCTGACATGAAACTCATTTATTTGTCAATCAAAATAATCAAAAATTATTCTATAGACGGACTTCCTTAACTTCAAACAAACTTCTGGATTCAAGCAAAGCGTGTTTGTAATTTCGTTGAGGACGATGACCTGTAGTGTGGTATCCGTCCCTCTGAGTTTTTTTACTGCAGCTTTTCTCTTTCCCTGTGAGACCAGCGTGGTTAGATATTTCTAATTGTCAGAGTGCAAAGGAAATGAAGAGCCGAGCAGTTCATTCCATTTCATCATCGGAATTGTTGTGGTGCTTCTCCGTACACTTGTGTAGGAGCATTTCCTGATCTTGGGGTTGGTCTTATGCAATTTTCGTATTATTTATCTGAGAGTGTTGCAATATACAAGAGATTATTACAAGATTAAAGTAACTTTATTTTCGACTTTCAGGACAATTTGCAAGCAATCACACTCGTTGAACGTGGTGCCCAAATCTCATTTGTAAATATTCAAAGGATCATTCAAGAATACCGGAAAATCCATCTAATTACAGCAGTCTACAGTGAAGTCAATAAACACTTCCTAGTTGTTAGATACGCCGTGATGCCGATGGCATCCAAAATATTAAGCATGTTTGTTTGCATTGATTTGGCGGATAGAACTCCTGGTATTTTTGCAAATATTTTTCTTATGGTGTGCCACTCAGTTATTTGTAAATACGATAGAATGAAGCCGATTCAGCGTAAAATGTGTGAAAATCCTGCAACTTCAAATCATCAAAACCATCTTTGTCGTTGGAGTGAAAGATATTTGAATTCATACAAATCTGTGCAGGCCATTCATTTCCTGGATCCTGTAGTTTAGTAAAAATAGTAATGATTGCTATTTAATTAAATGCCATGGCAATTCTCAGCAGTTCATAGTACTGTAATTCAAATAAATGAGGAATGTCAGATTCATGGTTAACTTGCAAAAACTTCTTACAATGTTACCTTCAAGGAAACATGATAAAATGTGTATTGGTAACGAAACGAGCAGAGTTACTGACTTTTGTTGATTTAAAAACTAATTGAACATATTTGTGAGAAACTTTGTTAGTTTTTGTTACACGTTTGGTTTCACAAACCCTGAAATAATGCTTAATGTATTCATAACACTTTTATTTTCATTCAGCAGGTTTGATAATTTATGTGATATTTTTTAATACATTTATTACTATTTAATGAATAATTGGTCTACAAACTAGATCTTACTATTACATATTACTTATTATTATATTATTATTACATATCACATATGTTTTTGTCACTTGAAAACTTTGTGACTCTAAACCGGTTATTAATAGTTATGCATAATATGCATAGCAGCTCTCCAATAGCATATTATGCTATTGGAGACAAAAGAAATGATCAATTAACTAGACAGATTGTGCTTAGGTTTATAAACTTTGTCTAAGATTTTGGCTCTGGGGAGGCCCTAAGAACAAAATTTCTTAAGAAAATACTTTTTAGCCGATAAGACCAAATATAAAAAACAATCGTTATTTTTTTTCGATTTATCTTCAAATATTATACTATATTTGATAAAAACTAATCTCTACGAGGTTGTTCTGCCAAAACGTCTCTTGACTATACACAAAAACACATCTCTAATGTTTTAGCAATTGTTTTATTAAATAACCATGACGTACGAATTGCAAAATTGAGCTTACAAAGGTTTATCTTTTCAGATTAAAATACTACATAATAAGTGATAGTGTCATCATCAAAATATTTAAGCTTGTAATATAGATAGTTAGTCATTTCCGTTTATTTTTACCAGTTTCACGAATATTTTGTTAGTTATGAATGAAAATTTTGCTGAGCCCATTGACCTTTAGATGTACAAAAATGTGAGTAATTTTATGGCACTCGGATTAAACCGTAGTTGTATATGAGTTTACCTTTTGGTCCTCACCTAAAACGAATACCCTAAGAATGAATACCTATGGCAGAGTTATGATGATTCAATCAGCAAAGTGGCAAAAGAACAGTCCATATCATTGATCCTCAGACCAGATATGATGCATAAAATATTTGTTGAAGTTCAAGTCCACCCTTTCACTTACTCCCTGTACGCATAATCTCGCCCGGATGAAATATTTTTTATTTGTTTTATGACACTGATGACATGTTACATGAAATGTGTGGGGCATTATAAAATATATTTCATGAAGGATTTTAGTTTTTTATTTAACAATGTTTGCAAGATATGTGAACTCAAATTGTGATACGTAGACTATATTTTTACTTGGTTTCATGTCAATTCGAATGTCTATTATATAAAAATATTTATTGAATTCGAACTGGTACTAGAGGGAAATACATGTAGTACCAACAACCAAGCCCTCAAGCAGTAACATTTTTCATATCGGAGTGGTAAATTTTAGAAAAACGAGGAGAGCTTGGCTCTCGCTATCTTGTTATGTGCTACCACACCAACAGCTTCTAACTAAGCAAAATATTGATTAAGTGATTAATAAATTATAAACCCAACAAGGAAATACTTGCCATGAATAAACCCAGTCGATATTTTAATTAAACTGAAGATATTGCATCTAAAACCCCTTTATAAGAAACTTTGTAGCATTTTCAAATTGTCGGCTGTTTGAGTAAACCAAAACGATAAGCATATTTTTCAGAAATAATTTCACAAATATTACGTATAGGGCACGCACAACTTGGGAATTTTGTTGATGAGTGTCATTTACAAAATGGTTTTTAGGGAAAACCTAGGGCTCAAAAGAACCAAAATATTTATTCGAGTTTTGGGTTTGCGCAAATTTTCATCAACAAGAAATGTACAACTTTTCAACCCCATTTGACTTCAGATTCATGGCTAAAGCTATATTCAGTATACAATTTTCTTTGTGAAATGCATGCTTCCTGAGTTTAGCTTACATTTTGCATTTTCTGAGAAAGAAGACCATTTAAACGTTTTACTACTCGTTTTTACTAACATGCATATCAAACCGTTTCCAGGAAACGCATGGTCTAAGCTTTAACTCCGTGTAGGTATATTGAATGGGAGATATAGTGGAAACACGAAACACATGTATTTACATAAATTTCATTGACGCAACATATATTTTCAATGGTGTTGGCTAGCAAGCTCAAGCGTTGCGTGAGCCTAACCTGATTCATCAAAATTCGGGTTGGTCCCAGATTTCCAAACGAGTTTGAATAAAGTATATTGACGTTTTATTGATTTAGAGGATGTCTGCTGGTAAACTAGTTTTTCCGTTAGCCGGACAACACAGCCTTAAGTTTTAAGATTTCAGAATATATGGCTCATAAATCGAGCAAATCTATTTTCTTTGCATGTTTGACTTAATTCATAATCTCTTTAATCCTCAGACTTTTTCAAGCTATTCTCCAACAACCTTCCGAAAAAATTATAAATCATATTAGATCCGAATGTACCAAGTTCTGACTAACTACAATGGGATTACTTTAGCTTGTCTGCATATTTCAATGCATATTTCTGCTTTCTCTTTTAGCTCATTAGCTCTGACCTTTCCATAGTCGAGACAGAACAAATTCAGTAGACACACCAGTGGAGAAAATGTGCTCACGCATGGAACAGAACGAAACTGATCTAAAAGGAATTCATAAAAAGTAAATTGTTTTAGGCATCAAATTATTTGTCACCTTAAAATCTTTCAGTAGTCAGTCACCTTATTTCAGCGAGTCCAGGCTGTTTTTGTAAAAAATAGCAAATAGGTGACGATTCTTCAACTTTAAGGTGATGATTTCACGGGTCAAAAATTTTGAAGGAATTATTGCATAACTGAATACATGTACTCTTATTCATTAAAAAACCCAAGCACATGTAATTCTCTACTCGTACTCTCTCGAGAGGTAGAATTTTTTAGGCGAATCAGAAAGAAAACCTCCTTCAAAAGTAGTGAAGTTTAGGAATATTACTGCGCATATGGGAAGAAATGTACAGCAATAATTCACAAGAGAGTTCTTCTCAATAGCTTGTGTTTGGAAATAAATCGTAAAGATCATGATAATCACAGGACCTATAAATTTGGACTCTCTGAAGAACAAAAAGCCTTTTGTCGTTGACTCTTTAAAAGGTTGTGTCACCGGATCAAACAATATTCTCATAAGTTGCTCTTGCTCGGAACTAGAAAAATTATTTTTGCAAGCAGTGCATTGGAATTGGTGCTGCATTAGGTAAGTACACATTACCCCAAGAAGCTGCAGTTCGTAGCTGCAGTTTACTCGCAAGGAATTACCCGTGTTAATTTACGAGCAAACTGAGTTGTCTAGTCTAGAAATTCTTTCCTCTTTTAACGCATCCAGCCATTTGTGATATTTGATAGTTTTCCTGGAAGCATTCATATCAAGAAGTAATTTTAAAGATGAAACTGATATTTCATAGATTAAAAAACTTGAAGTAATTGAAAAAATGTCAAAATTAATTAAATATGCTCTCATGAAACGGATATCTTATAAGTGCATGTTCGCTTTTGCCAGCATCATTAGTTTTAATAATCTACGTTACGTGTGCAGGTTGAGGCAATTCATTTTTCTTAAGGCAGGTCCATTTATCAAAATGTGTTTTGCAACGTGGGTTACATCCTTCTCTGAACAGTTTTAACGATACTTTCTTTCATCCAAGCTTGCGTAACATGAGTATTCTCAGAAAAAAGAATTAAAAGATAAAAAATTTTTTTTTTTTTCATGTTCAAGTTCACGTATGCAGGCTCTATTGCACCTAAAAGACGTTATGGTCTCTTTTATGAAAAAGAACATTATTTTGCTTCATTACGTGTTCTGCATTTTCTATGGTATATGGAGTTCTGATTTTGCCAATTGAGAGAAAAAGAGAAAGAAGCTGGTTGCGTGAGCTCATGTCTGCGTCTCTATTCTATATACAATTTGCCACACGTGTATCACTTTCACTCCATTTTGTTCGGCGAGCTTTTACCACCTTGGTCTGATATACTCCACAGAAACTACTGCCCACGTTCTCAGTTGGAGTTTGGCTGCAGTGATCGTGAGTTTGCATCTAAACAACGCGTGATATTTTCTGGACTGAAAATTTTTGAGATTTTTGTGTACCATTAAAAATTAGTAATTTTGATAAAATTTGAACTTGAAATTACGATAACATAAACTGCTAACGTCAAATGATTTTATTCTTTGCTTTAAGCAACTCAGACTAAAATTTCTGCTAATAAATTGAAAATTTAATGTGCTAAAATAACCCTTCAAAATGAATCGGAGTGACTTAGAAAATTTAAAGATGTCTACAGAAGCTCCTTTCCAAAACAACAGCTTTGTGTATGAAGAAACTATAGCGAGTCTTAACAATTTGACAATCAACGTGCTAAACATTACCTTGGAGAAAGTCATTTTAATGCTAACTGATTGGCAAAAGGAGGACCTAATGGAAATTGACTCAGAATTGGGGGTTGAATGCCTTCTCAGAATATGGTTTCAACATAAAATTGACGACATTGACACAGGTACAAATAAACTTATTTTCAAGCCCATTTGTGTTTTAATTATTTTAAAGAATACTCTTACTGAAATATTTTAACTACTATGCGGCTAAAATACATCTTTTGTGGATCGAAGAATCATCGTTTTGTTTTGCTACTTGGGATCAAAAATATTGCCTGCCTCCTGCCCCTGTTGGAGCAAAGATTACACAAAGTTGTTTTGATATTGAACAAGGTGACTGTACTAATATAAAAATTAAATCTCAGTTATTAAATCTCACGTTACGGCTTTGTTACTTGCCCCAGATAAGCTTTAATTTGATAGAAATACGAATATATTTGCAAAATAAGTAAGCTTGATATTGTTATGCTGTTAAGGTGAAATTACCCGACTTTGTTTGGATAATGGAACATGGTCACAAGGAGATGTGTGCAAGATGCCATATGACGGGCTCTCATCTATTTTCGTAAGGATATTCAGAACCTTTAAAAAAATTATTTATTTCGTAACACGCTGTTGTTCACATATTTTACACGGATTGTGTTTTATGCAGCTAACTCATATCTACTCATTATTTGTATTAATAACCGCAAATTTCCACTTTCAAGGGAACCAATCAGTATCAGTATCTGCCAATCATCGTTGCGTATATGGTATTCGTGGGATCAATCGTTTCTCTCTTTTGTCTCGGTGTATCTCTCTCAATATTTTATTCTTTCCGGTAATTTGATCTTGAAACCTAAATTTTTGAAAACAAATTTTGGTTGGTGGTATATTTAATAACATTTCATTCCAGAGGTATTTGGAGTCAACGGCTTAAACTTCAGGTTCATCTCATGTTTGTTCTTATCCTTCGTTTCTTAATACTTTTTGTTGTAACCGAGCCATTCATTTCAAATCGAGACATCACATACAGAGATAACGTAAGTGAAAATTTTGAAATCTTTAAACATGGAAATATCCACAGTGAAAAACACAAATTTTACATTTTCTACAAATAGGACACTCTCTGCAAAATCATGGTATCCGTTTATCTCTACTCGTGCATTGCATTAGTAATGTGGATGCTCATTCAAGGAATATATCTAAATGGTAAACTGACAACTAATGTTCTCCGTGATGAAACCAAAAACACAATGAGATTTTTTTATTTTCTTGGATGGGGTAAGTTGCTACTTTATATCTGGAGAAAGCAGAGAGGTGAAAGCACAAACAAGTTTTCTTTTTGCGTGTTGCAGTTTTCCCTGCAGGAGTTCTGCTAGCGTATGTGGTCGAAATGACGGGAAACCCACATCAAGAATTGTGCTGGAGGGGGTACACAGAGATGAAGGAAATTCGGATAATTTTGACTCCAATACTTGTAGCATTGTCGGTAATGAAATTTACGTAATTCCAATGTTTTTGTGATTATGCCTAGCTTTATCAAACTTAAACTGCTTATCCACAGCTGAACGCAATATACCTCTTAAATATTTTACGGGTAATAATCTTCAAAAGTCGTGGCTTCAACTCTTCCACAGAAACGGCTAAGTTAATGTAAGAAAACTTGCGTAAAATCAAATTTGGGCACACTATTGGATATAAAATGTAATTTGTCAAAATACGTTTGCAATTATATTCTACTTTTAGATCAATTGCCAAAGCCACAGGTATACTTTTTCCAGTTCTTGGTATCAACAACATGCTTCTTGTTTAGAACCCGGGAGGAGAATACGAACATTATTTCACTTTGATAAACACTTTCTTTGGATCAACACAGGTATGTAAAATAGACAAAAGAAGCCAAATTTGTTGGTCTTTTAAATCTTTTAAAATTCATTGACTTATATATTTTAAAGGGAGTTCTTGTTGCAATTGTGTACTGTGGAATGAGCAAAGATGTGCACCGGGCTATACGACTTTCTTATAATCGGTTTCTGACGAGGAGAGGATTTCAAGTGACGCCGAGCATTCGCCAGCGAGACACCATTTGGTTGAAAAGTTTTAAAATGCTTAGTCGCGAGCATTCCGACAGGAGTTCAAATTTAGACACTCATCAAGTGTAATCCTGAGCATTAAAATTAAAACTAAATTATACACAACTTTGGTGAGTTATTTTAGTATTATGGATTATCTTTAAATCGTGAATTTAAAAAGTATCAATATATTCAGTGAACTATGAGTTGTAAATTTGAAATAAAACATACAAAACTGAGTTCGTTTTTTCGTTGCCTTTATTGCTCAACTCGGATATCTAGTATTGTTGGCAAACCTATTATGAGAAATTGGCTTTCTCATAATAATCCGCTTAATAATATTTTTGTTTGTTCATTTCATATTTCATGTATACTTACAAAGAGCAATAAAGAGAATCGCATACGGAGCTTCAAACGTGATGTAACAAATGAGCAGCATGAAAATTATTAATTCGTGGAAAAGAGAAAGCCAATTAGGTACTTCTGGGAGCTTTATGGGATACCTCTGTTTAATCATATTCTTTGTTAGTATTAGTCGTATGAAAATTTTACCACTTAAATTTAGGCTTTGTATTCTGCATGTAACAAGTTTTTCCCATCTAAAACCATAAATGGGCCAAATTACCTCTTGCAAGTATGGTGCCCATGGGTTGAGAAGAATGCATTACCAGCTTCACTACCTGAAAGAATATTTGATGTAAGATTTAAGGCTTCGTGTTTACATTAATTCAAATCACTCAATTTATAATAAAGTGATTCGGTTGCTTCTGAAACCTGAAAAAGGCTATTATAAATGCGAGATAGCAACAACCAAGGTGAATTTTGGGAAAATTTTTTTCCCTAGAACTTTTATCACATAGTGCAATTATTACAAGTCAAGAATTCTGAAGGTAAATATTGTGAAGAAGGCTGGAAATTTCGAGAATATAATAAAGCGTTTTTACTAAAAAAATTTATTAGAAAGAGGTTGAGAATTTTTGGTTATAAAATAGATATCTGAAATTTAGTTGGACGGTATACATGATCTTCCACTTGAGGTTAACTTTCACGGGTATAGAATTCGGATACGTGACCCTGAACTAAAACTTTTTCAATTGAGCAGAAGTACACCTACTTTTTGGTATTTTTTTTTTACATAAGACTGTCTAAAAATATGCCTTTGCACATTAAGTAAGTACGTGACTTGATGGTGAATCCCACACTTTGTTCTTTTATCAGTTTTCAAAGAAAGTAGTCATACGTATTACAAGTTTCAGATCTTTTCATTGATCAAAAATGTTTCAGAAAATTTGTCGCAAAAGCCTTCTTTGAAAGTTTCACATGAAATTGGTGAACGTGAGAAATACTTCACATGACAGTGCTAAAAATATTCTGTAATAAAAGTTGCTCCACCGAGTATTTCCCAAGCTACTGCTTTTATGTGCGGATAAAGTAGTTAAGTCATGCTAAAACATGTGACTTGGTACTTGTTCACGTGCGGTATAATTGAGATTTCGAGAGTTTTAGAGCTTTCCAGAAACTTTTCTTTGTGAATGTTGTATTCATTGTTATTATGAACCACAGAGGTAAAAGCTTTTATGTGGTATTAACACATAAAACATATAGAAGCGCATATATAAATATATGGAATTTTCACTGCAAATCGAAAACAATGCTTAAGTTTCGCGATTTGGGGTCTAGCAGAAACTTTGATTTACACAAATAAATCCATTAATTAGCCAGAAAACCAGTTATAGCATAAAAAGATGTCACCGTGGATGCCTGTTTGAAATAAAATAATTTGTCTAATATTTTAATTAATTATGTTTGAAGTCTAGCTAAACCGAAAGATCAACTTGTAGTCTGCAATACTTAGGACTAGAATGGTGGAAATTTGAGCTAAATGGTTGGATATCATGTAATAAGGCTTTCAAAAGTTTTCGTGCTGGAAACTCCAAACCAGAGAATCAATTTACTCATAATATCATCTGCATTTTGTCACCTTCACAAGACGCATGTTTAAGATAATAAATCAATAGTTTGGATATGAGATCGAATTAATAATTTTATTATGTGAGCATAAGGAAATCAGACATTTTAGAGGTATTTAGTGTATTTACATTAGCTACATAAAAACTACGAGATTAAATTTAGGTCTGTGGAAGTACCCATAACAATTTCAATTCTCATAAATGCGTATTTCTCATGAAGGTAGTTTCTCCTACCGTGAACTTTCGAATACAGATTTTTTGATATTAACAAAAGAATGCTCGTGTGCTAGTTATTAGCCCTGAATGCAAATGCAAATGGAAGCGAAAACATTGAATGATGCAACACAAATGTAGAATAAACAAAACAACACAAAGAATAATTTTCCTGTCTGCCATAATGAAAATCAATTATGTAGAATTTTTATACTTAATAGAGTTTAAAATTATAATTGTAATTTATTTACATCATGCTGAGCGCAAATGATTAATTTTTTATTTACTTTTTGATTTAAAAATGGATCTTAATTTCTGCCGGAATGATTTTGGTTTTGAGGCAGCCCGAAGTTTCAGTAACGTGGTTTCGTTCAATTTACGAACGGAATCCTGATTTTCTGCATACCAGAGTGCAGTGTTCCCCTCCGAATCAACAGCCATTGCGTCAGTCCCCTTCTCCAGTAACGCCATAACCACCTCATTCAGCTTCCGCCATCCCATTGTCATAGCAACATGAAGAGCCGTCCGATTTTGATGGTCAAGTGCATTCACGTTAACTCGAAGATAACTGAAATATTCAATTGCATCCAAGTTCCCATGCATTGCTGCAAAGTGAATATAGTTAAATCCGTTGCTATAAATTTGCTTTGGATCTGCACCGAACTGGACCAACATTTCAAAAACAGGCTTTTCCTGAAGTCCAATAACCGCACCCAAAAGTTCTTCGCTATCTTTATGAGCTTTAAAATGTGTCTTAAACTGAGCAGCAAGCAGTTCTAATATTTCCACTTTTATTTGAACGCATTGAAGTGCATAATAGAACTGAGACTCGTTATCCTCATTGCGTAAATGTAAGATGTCAGCAGAATTATCCCTCTGCAAAATTTTGATGAGTTGGTGAAAGACGTCAGCGGAAAAATTGCATGCTGCACTGACAACTAGTGATCGACCTTCGGTATCAAGTGCCCTTGTATTTGCACCATTTCTTATGAGAAATTCCAACACTCGAAGATGCACTTTTGACATGAGAATGGGGGTGCGATTGTAAATTGGCTCTTTTTCCTCAAGAAATTCCGGATTTGTTGTCAAGATCGACTCCATGATTTCTATTTTCCCGCTAATTACATCACCTGAGCTACGAAAACTGTTCATGGTGCAGTAATGGAGTATACCATTTATTTGGGGAATATGTTGCCCAAATTTTTTCCAAAGTAAATGGAAGATCGGGGCGTCTCCTCGCTGGCAAGCCTCGTGAAGAGGTGTATACTCCCAACTTCCAAAACATTTAGAAGCAAATTTGAATTGGTGGAGTTGCTCGTCCTCCATTTCCTCCACAAACTTGCAGCATTCTTCCAGCATATTTCTGCTCGAGAGCCTGGTAGCGGTAGTTAATAAGTCTGACCATGGTACAGTTTTCAAATCAGATTTGAAAGACTGCTGGTTTTTTACAAGAATGCAATATTTCGATATAAGTCGGAAAAGATTTACGAAATCGTGAAATATGCAACTTTTGAGGTAGAGCTTATACGAAATCAGGGTTTGTGAGCTATTCTGTAGGTTTTCAGGAGTGACCGGAAGTTTTGCGAGAAAGTTGTCCAAAAAGAAGGAAATCGTGAAGTTGTGAAATGATCTCTCGTAGTATCTAGATTTTAGCGAGTCTGCAGAGAATTTTAGAATAAATACTTTACTTAAGTGTACATAAAAATTTTAATATTTAATACCCTTATACACTGTGAATACTAGTCGTATTTATCTGAAGATATGGAGTTAAATGAATTACCTGCCATTCCATGGAAATTGATGGAGTTGAGCGCATCCACAAGCTCAGACAAGTGCATCTGCTTTTTAAAACCTTCTGACCATTCTTCAAGCAGCCTCCATAAGAAGTCAAGCTCTCTTTCACGTGGTTTCTCATTCCTCTTTTCGGTTTGGATGAAACCAGAAATACGCATGATGTCATCAGGCCCTAAATTTAGACATCGGGCCAACTCCATCCATCTTTCCCGACATTCCTCAGCATTCGGATGTTCACGCATTATTTTCCATGTATTTAAATAATCGCATTTTAAGCCTAAACAAATGGTAATTAATGGCAAATAACTTAACAAGTCGTTTAAAAGCAAAAAAGTTTGTACCTTGATTGAAACGAATTCCCTCATCAGATTCCGCAAGGTGGAGTACCTTTTCAAAGAAAAATTCCTGAAACTCTTGGGTGGCTGGGTTTGTAAGCAAAACATCTGCTAGAAACTCAGCAGCTATAAACTCCGCGTATGTTCGGTGTAGAAAATCCAGTTTGATTTGTCCCTTGGCTCCAGAACTGTCATTTTTTGCAATTAGAAGTCCAGCACTATTCACTTCTTCAAGTAAATTGGGAATGGAAGGTTGGATCTCTAAAAGCTGGGGAAAGAGATGAAGGGAATTCGGAAACAAAAGTTCGAATGCTGCCATCTGATGAATGGTTTTGACAAGGTTACGGGCATTTCCCACCGGTACATTGTAAAACCCCAGATTTGTAAGCTTTTTGTACATATCGTGGATGGATTTTATATGTACAGAAATTTCACATTTTAAATTTTTCGCGCTGGCATACATTTTTGCATCATTTCCATAAATCTGTGCAAGCATTGAACATTGTTGTGGGATTCCAGATATGTCATCATTCTCGGATCCAATGTTTGACTTCACCTCGGAAACTAAAATTTGAGCAAATTTCTGAAGATTCTGGTTTGTAGAAATATTAAATTTTAGACACCAAATCGTCTCCAAGAATTGCTTCTGGTCTTTGTCAGTAAACGGAAGAATGTTAAATGATAATGTTCCCAGTGCTCTTTCAATTTGTTCTTGTTTATGAACCCGCGTTGTGGCGACAATCTGAATTCCTTTTACATCTCTTGCGAGAGATTTCAGTTGATCAGTGGCAATGTGTAATTGGGAGAGTGGGACCTCGTCAAACCCATCAATAAATAGTTCTATCGAGTCGCTACGAAATTCAAAGATTTGGTACATCAATTTCCTTCCAAGCTCATTTTCGGTAACCTTGTCAATTATTCTTTGCGAAATGGTTTGTCTTCCATCTTGTTTATCATGAACGTCCGGGGTGATGTGAGGAAAAACGTCAGTGAACTTTACAAAAATTATTATTTTGTCATTGATAAGAGCTCTGCGTTGATGGCAAAGGTTTGCTAGCAAAAGCGACTTTCCCATTCCAGGTGTATCAGCAATGCAAATGGGTAACTTTTCCTCATTTTGTGAAATATTGCTGAAAAATTCAGACTCTGGGATACATTCAATGTCCTTGGCTAAGTGGGCCTGAATTTGGTGAAGATTTCCGAACGTCTTTTCCCATCTCAAATGGGTTTCCTTGAAGTCAAGAAGGTGAACCGAGTTTAATTTGGCATGACCACAGATCATGTCAAAGTCTTCAGGAAAATCCAGTGTGATGAAACGAACGGCCAAACTTCTAGCCTGACGGGAGGATTTGTCAACATCCTCGTTCCCAGCCAACTCTGCGAGTTTTAGTGCGCCGATATTTCGAATTACAAAGATGTCAGGGCAATTTTCCTGCAAAATTTTTAGGTCAATATTTCTTCTGCTGGAAAGCGTCCTTTGTATATAGATTTTTGGCATAGTTGGCAGAGTGTCCTGGGCCAAAACAAAGTTACTGGGTTGCAGTATCTTCAGAATCATATCCCCTTTTAGGTGGTCAGTTAGTATCAGATTCTGTTGGCTGGGATCCAGGAATCCAAGAGCATTTTTAAGTGATATCTTCATTCCAAAAAATTCCACCTCTCGTTTCATGATCTCCGCCTGGGTTTGTTTGTCCAGATCCTTCCAGCATGTGTCAGTGTCCAAGGTCATCTTAAATTTTGCACGGAGCTTATCTGTGTTTGAATTATTATTGGAATTATTATAAAAGGTTTATGATGTTCATATTTTAGTACGATAAGCAGTGGTTGTCTGAACATTTAGTTTTAATCAGGTTGACATTGATTGATATATATCAGAGACATTTAGCCTGTAGCAGAAGCATATGAGCGGTGAATATTTGCAGCCAATTTAAGGTCAGATAAGTAGAATGGTAGAGTATAAACCTACATCCATGAAAAAGTATATACCTACAATGTCCTGCCATCCGGAAGTGAATTCTAGTATTTCTAGCAATGTTGTCAATTTTGCATTCTCACTCATTCTCGATCTCCAATTTTCCAAAAGATTTACAGTCAATTCCAAGATTCCCAAAGTTCCTAGCAGCAAATCCTGTCTCAGCTTTTTTACAAGACTTTGTGGCGTTGATAACCCGACAGCAAGAGTAGACCACTTTTCAAATAAAAGAGCTTCACCAGAATCCTTCGCCATTGTGATAGCAATATCACCAAATGAACAATCTATATGAAATATTTGGAATTTCAGTATTAAAATATGGAAAGATTTTTAAACCAATTAAATAACTGTACTAACATAACAGCATAATATTTTAGTGAAATAAATAAGAACTTACTTTTGTTTCCAACAACTAATTTTTTCATTGTAAGCGTTTTTGACCGTTGAGGTAGTATTTTAATTAAAATTCTTGTAAAATTATTCCAATTTTTTTCTCAATTGTTGTTGAACGAGGAAATTAAAGTGTACAACTACGGCAATTTTTAAAAGTAGAAATGCCTTTCGAAAAAAACTACCGTAAATGACAAGTTAAAAAAATAATCAGAATAAATCCATCAAAGCTCATCATGCTTTGCAATGAGTTATGATAATGCAAATAATTCGCATGTTGTCTCATGTCACGTTCACTATCTTTCATTATCAGTAGTGCGAAACATGATTTCTTTTGAAGTGATTATCTTGGCAGCAAAAAAAATTATACAAGTATCATAAAATATTTATCTTGATAGTGCTAATCTACCTGATATCCAGGATTATATGGACTAACGTATTTTACGGTTGTTCGGTGTGACAAAATCGCATACTTAAGCAAAAGTTGAGAGAATGAGCTCATATCTGAATGAGCAAACATTTAAACACAGTGTTTTATATTTCTTGACAATAATACCAGAAAAAGTGCAATTGTGATATGGTTTGTGACATCTGAACAATACTAATATAAATGAGTATCGTTATAACAATTTTAATGTAGGAATCAAACAATTTTTTTTCATTTGACTTTGTAATTTACGAACTATTTTAATAACAGCAACTCTTTTGTTTGAAATATCAAGTTCTTTTTAAACAAATTCATTTCTCACCGTCATTTCATAAATGACAGGTGATTAACCAATGATATATTATTACAAAGAAAGTACTAGATTCAAGGGAAACTGGAATTCAAATAAATCTGACCTGCTGCAATTTTTGCGAAAATATTTTTACAACAGCGATTAGCTCAAATAATTTGGATTTGACAGGCATTGAATAACAAAAATTTTGATATAGTAGAAATTCAAGTGGACACATTGTTTTTCATGTAACCTCATATTTCAAAGCCAACATAATATAATATGAAACTTTATCAACTATTGCGATTGATTGTGGAGCAAGATAGTGTGGATGATTCATTAATTGAATATTTTATAATCTTTGTGTCTCCATGTAAACATATTGGTCAATACAAAGATGAAAATCTATATTGATAGTCACCTTGAAGGTAAAAAAAATGTTTTCTATGCAAATAAGTTAAAAACCGTAAGCTCTCCAGGTTACATTTGGTTAATTTGTCAGAAATCCTTATGAAGTTTTATTCTAAACCAACTGCCTCTCTAAATACGGATTTCTAAACCCACGTTCCCATAACATTGGCGAAATTTCAAGTATATTCTTTCTCCTTAAAACCACTTTATCTGGAAAATGGGTACTAATTTCTAGTTGTTAACTTAAAGTCTAAAAATATCTCTTTGTCAAGCAAAGTTACATCTAAAGCTGTAATTTTCATAAATTTACAAACTTTGTTTTCCTTTTTTACTGTATTCACAAATTTGGACGTCAACCAAGAAAGCAACATAACCAATGTACACAAAAGCCATGATAGTACTAATTGGGTGTATTTTTATGCCTTTTTATTAGTAGAGGACTATTTCTGCCCATCTTCTTCAAATAAAACATTTGCAAAGACATAAACATTGATAAAAACTAATAAGCACTCTGAAGACTGGAAACATATACAGGATTGAATGAAAGCTTTCAAGTTATTAGCTATAGTCCTTGTAATCTGAAAGTATATTTCATTGAATAGATTTTGCGAGTCACTACATTAAAAGCCAGAATTTTAAGTAAAGTTTGTAATGTAGCGTTTTATATGAGATTTTACTAGTTGGTGTAAACTGGTGGTTTATATAAAGGTCTATTGGAAAATTCAAGTATACTCATGATTCCGGTATAAAATGTAAAACTGAAAATTTAATTTCTGATACGTTTTGTGATGACTTACAGAAGAGCACCTAATACGACCTGGTAATTCAGAAATGATATGGCTAAATAGTTAGTGGACAACATATAAGACAACAACAACGTCTTATTACACTCTACTTGACATTTCATGGAATGCATTAGAAACAAATAAAATTAATTTACAATTTAAAAGACAATTCACCAATTAGAAAATAAAAATTCTTTCAAAAACATGTCTTGTGCCTCGTACAAGTATTAGCTTTTGTGACAATTGCTATGTAAATTCATCATTCCAATTTATGAACTCTGGAAATTGTGATCTGTTTGCAAAACAATTTTGTTGAAGTAAATGCATGTTTAGTAGAAATAGCAAAACAAAATATATATATATTTCATATTACATATTTATTTCATCACTAGAATAAACCATTAAGGGTTCCCCAATTTTGTCGCATTATTTTATGTTAGCTGGTAGTACCAATGTAGTATTGCTTTCTCTTCCTACCAACTTGCGTAAATCTTAAATATATTTAAATAATGTCATATTGCAAATATTTAGACAGCCCATTTAATTATGATGATTCATAGTAAAAAATTACTTCCTCGTAAAATTAGGTTGTTATAAATATATACATCCATCACAGTAGTATCTTTTTAAGAGACAAAACTCCTGACATCGTATTAAATATAACCAAAGATGAAGGTACAAAATTCTATTTAAGTTTGTCCTGATTGAAAATTCTTATAAAATAATTATCTAATATGAAGTTGTTTTCTGCTTTACAAGAGTCACAAGATTAAGATATTAGTATTATTTCTCATTTTACCAAAAAATCCAATATATGTATATGTACCAGAAATAATTATTAAACAAACGGATTAAAACTAAATTGATCCGATAAAGATTAAGGATTCTACTTAAAATAATAACGTGTGAAAGCATATTTGTATCAAATAATTATCCTGCAAATACTAATTTCAAAAAACAACTGGAAGATTAGAAAATTAATTTGGTTTCTGATTTTTATCAAAGCGTACATAAGTATCCAATATTAAAAACCAGAGATACATTGATTATTATGCAAAATGATAAAAACGTAGCTGACTCTATAATTCATACAAGATATTCGGTTCGTAAGGCAATAAATTTAGATTTAATATAATTGTTCAGTTAACAACTCGATCTAATTAGTAGATAACCTGGCTTACAAAACTGTATTCAAAGTTAATTGGGTCAAGAAGTTATATTGAGTATCCTGTTATTGTCGGCGCTGGGTCCCAGGCTTAAACATTTGCAAATCTGTACTCTCGTGACACTTTTCTACTGAAGATCAAAAGTAACGCCTTGCACAAGTTAAAAATGGGGCTCCTAACCAAATGTAACTCACAAGGTGAGAGCAATATTTGCAGAAAGATATTTTCAAAGCAGAAAATCTCGCAAGTCCTAAGAACAAAACGAGAGTCCAGACACCAGGTTCTGACCGACATTGAGAAACTGATGATGTTCCAAATCTTCTTCAAGAGTTTCTTCTACGATTGACCATTTCCTTTAGAATTGATTAACAACTATGCAACTCTTACTTGTAGGAAATCAGCAACTTGGAAGATGTCAGCCTTCACCTATTTCATTGTCACCTTTCTCTTTACTTCCGTTAACTTCTGGGCAATTCTTGAATGTTACTTTGATAATCGAGATTGGAAATACACAAGCATGCATCTTATTCTACATATCGCCATACCTCTCTGCTTCATGTTTGTATGGTATCTCATGATTGCAAGTACTTCAGCTGTCAAAACCTTCTCTAATTTCCTTTACTGGTACAGCTCTTTATTACCAAAGATTTCTAAAAAGGAAAATCGCAAAGTTGAGGCAAATATGGCACAAGTTGGTATATTACTAATGGTTGCTGGAATGTCAGCAATGCCTGTACTTATGGGAATGGCTAGCATTACAGCAGACAGTGATTCAAGTTTCTTTCTTCTAGAAAGAATTCTGCCCATTCCAGAAACCAGAAGTATGTCAACTATTTGTTATGTACTTCTTTTTTCGGTTTGTCTTTAATTATCTTGTCAGTATAGAAGTAATTCGGTATTTATCTTTTCTCTGCGTGTGTATCTTAATTGCATCATTGGGGTTAAAACAGCTTGCCCGTATTTATGTAAATCAGTTCAAAAATTTCGATGTATTTCATAGGTGCTATTTTGAAATGCTGCTGATGATACAGAGGGTGATAGAATTTCTTCACAGAGTCACATATATGGGTGCAACATCGATGTTTTGGGGGACTGTGGTATGCTTTTGGGTTTGTACGCAAACGTCCCCAGATGAAGTGGGTTTTCCACAGTACCTTGCATTTTTATTTACAGGCTTGGTAGTATTTGGTATCAGTATTGTGTTTTTGCCATATTCATGTGAAACCTTTAATATTCTTATAAAGTCACTTCAAGTACAGTTTTTAAGGGCGCGGATAAGGCAGGCAAAGAAGTCAAGTTGGATTAACAAAATTAATTGTAGGCGTGGTTCCGAATTAATTCCTATTCGCTTGAAATACGGGTCCTTTATGGACTTTGACAAAGCTTTTGTAACATGGTTCTACAAGTGTTTGGGCGATAGGTCTCTTGACGGTGTTATGTCATTTGAATTTTAAAATGTTAATTAGGTTAGACAACTAGATCCGAAATTTCGTAGACTAGTTAACAGATTTATTAAATAAAATTTTGCTTTGCTATGGTTTAATCTAGGCATTTAAATTCATAATCATATGTAAAATAAAACAAATGATTGCTCGCAAATTAAGCATGGGATATGATTTACTGTTAATAAAATCATGAAGAAGAATCGCTGTTAAGTGAATTTATCATGGCTTGGTAAAATACGAGACAGTAGCGATTTAAGTGGAATATATTTAGGACTAGAATTCGTTAATCTAAGTTAAGAAGCAAAAATGTTGAAATTGTCAGTTTCTGATAAGGAATCAATTTGGTAAGGAATGACGGACAAAGATATGAAGGCAATCATTTGAACGAATATCGCATTAGGTTTAATACAAAAATAAAACATCTCATAATTTCTCTTTTGGCTATACGAGGTCAATATATGTAACTGCATAATAGAATAATTTAATTTTGTTGAGTTCATGAAGGGTTTACACCTTTTTGATAATGTTAATCTACATGATTTTGTGATTGTAATTACTCTATACGTTGGCATTTATCGTTGGTCATGTGTGTGTGAATGAATAGAATTTATTTATTGTTCATTTATTAAAAGAAAGAAAATTATATATCTTACGCATTAAGGCTACACATTCTGTGGCATGCAATATTTTAGAAATATTTTGGGATACATAAAAGTCACAGTTTCATTTACGCGTGGAACGATTTAATAATATAAATTTCGAGAAGCTACTCGGCCTGTTAAAACAATAATTCGATGACTACATAAATTTGCGTGTGAATAACGCCACAAAATTGTCCAAATGGTAAAGTACGCAATCATTTTAATAATTAAAAAAGGACTTCGCAACAGCGGTGCGTTTTTCAGTCTTTACGCTCAGGCACTTTTATCATTTCCTTGTCAAGCTTTGCCTACATTTCAGAAGGACAAAATTCCTGCTGCGGTTCCACCGATGGGATTGAGAAGCTCTACTACATAGTAAAAATTAATGGCAGGAAAATAAATATTAATATCACGCAGTAATGGGGTAAATCCAAGCCTAAACAAATGATTCAATTGACCACATACTCCACTACTCCGAAAATTTAAGAATGCCATTTGAAAAACACCATACATATACCGTAAATCTGCAATTTGAAGCAGGGTTATTTATGCCTATTTCAAAACTAAAATAAATCATAAAGGTAGTTAGCTCCATTTTGTCGCAATATTTATTATTTTAGATATTAAAACGCAATATCACATTCTCTTCCAGTCAACTTGCATAAATCCCACCTTAACACATGCTAAAATGATGTCTGAATGCAAATAAACAAACCATTGGATTATGATGATTTGAAGTAAAAGCTTATTGTCACGTAAAACTAAGTTGATTTAATTATATTTGTTCATCACAGCAGTATCTCTCCTTTGGCAGCAAAAAAAGTATCATGCCCTTAAATCTCATCCAATTTTACCAAAAAGTATTGGTTCAAAATTATATTTAGATTTTCATAATTTATAGTTTATATCAAATAATCAATCTACCAACTTGACTTTTGGTACTTCTTAAAACTACAAAATTAGGGAAAAATTATTTTTAATGAGTTTCTAATCAAAACATCTGAAAATTTAATTCTCTCTACCAGACATAATTATAAATCAAACTGATTAAAACTAAATTTAACCAGAGCAATGTATAAGATTTGCTTTTCGTTTTAGAAAAACAATTAATGGTATCACTTCTATTATAGAAATGCTTTTAAAAGAATCAAATTGATCGTAAGAACTACCCACTCGGTACCCGATATAACTAGTAGATAACCAAGCCCACGCGATGCCATTCCAAAGTAAACTTGGTCAGTAATCGAGTTTAAAACAACGTCACTGTAGGCGTTGGCTGAAAGCTTTCAACATCGGCAAATCTCTATTTCTCAGATATAATTCTTCTCAAGCTTAACAGTAAAATCCGACAGAAATACAAAATGAGGACCTACAAGGCAATTAAAAATATGCCACAAGGCATAAGCAATATTCGTGAAAAAATTTCAAGGAAAAAACGTCAAAGTCAACAGAATCCCAGGATAAGGTTCTCACGGATATTGAGAAACTAATATTTCAAGTCTACTTCAAAAGTTTCTGCTACGTCTGGCCATTTCCATTGGAATGGACAAA
>JAQIXX010001455.1:0-33745 GCA_034700605.1 Willowsia nigromaculata
ACCGAATACGGTTCTTCCTTAAAGCACTAAACAGATATCAGCATGTAGTACCAGAATCCTACACATCATGGACATGATCAACTTCATGGTGCACACACGACCATCACGTACCTAATGCCTGTATCCGGATGGTAATGTCTAATGTACGAGTGTGTGTCCGTATTGTAATTCAGCTCTTGTTCAGAAATTGGACACAATGGAAATGCTATACATACAAAATGGCTGGAAATACAGTGCTTTGGTTGTAAACTGCAAGATGTATACATAGGTAGTAGATATGACAGACATATGTAATATATATGTAGATAGCGATATAACAAGCCAGTTAAAGAAAGAATTCATGTTCACTTTTGGTGAAGAATGACAATGGCCAGGTTTTTTTTCTATTGTCATTGTTGTATGTGTGCGGTGGAAGTCTCATATTTTCTTTCCTTCCATCTAAACTCGAACCGTTGTTACTCTGATACCACTTTTATACTCCCTCTGATGCTAGTTGGATCATGGTTTATGTTTCGTGTAATATGCAACTCTTAACATCGCCTAAGGACGGGAATAGGGAGTGAAACATCAGAACAAGGAACATCCGGGAGACTTGGCCTCTTGTTCGGTTATATTCTGCTCTCCTTTTTTCTACTTGTGTTCCATTCTTTTCACTCTGTCCCTTCTCTCTTTCTCTGGTTCCCTTATTTTCTCTTGCCGTTATTTTCTGCTTTTTCCCCATCGAACCAACTAAGCTACAAAATGCCTTGGCGTTTTCATTGTAAGTAAACGAGATGGAAATTACATACGTAGGTATAAGGGCAGAACTGTAACATGCTTTTGTTGTTGTGGAACTTTAGGCTATTGTATGTATTTATAACTGCTCTACAAGTCACAAAAAAGCATTTTCTTGTGAGCGAATATTTGCAGTTTTTGTGTATACAGATATATAGTTACTTATTGGTGGTACTTTCTTTTTTTATTGTGAAAGTGTATACTTTTTGCTCCGCTTCCTGCAGTATGAGGGTGTAGAAGAGTGGGAGTATGGAGTATTCGTGTATCTTTCGATCCTTTTCCTATAGATCCTATCACAAATTTCAAGTTTCAGTAGTACTGACTTTTTGTATAGTTAATAGTTATGCATTTACTTTCACTCGGCCCTTCCTTAGGTTAGTAGGACTTGACATGGACTTAGCCGGCTTTCTTTACTACTTTTTCTGCATTCTATTTATTGCATCGCACGGATCGCTCCTCAATGAGCGAGCATTCATGAAACGTACGACACTATAACTTTCCTGCACACATAATGTAAAAATGTATGGCATGTGTAATAATAAGGACTCTAAGACATACGTTTGTGAGAAGGTTTTAGCGTGTGAGGGAAAAGCTCATCTACTTCTCCTCCTTTTTTTTGTAAAAAAATGCGACTGATCTGACTCTTGAGGATATTTTCCGTTTCGTCGTTGCGTTGAGAATGGTTCGTTCTCAAGTCCTCCTCTTTATATCCTTGAAGTTATTTCATGTCCTACTAGTTTCCCTCTTCTCTTCACACTCTTTCCTCTTTACTTTTGACTTTCCGTGAAAACGGAAGCAATAGTCATACAACTTGTATATAAGATACATTTTTTCTCTCTGCATCCACTCTGGAGTATTTCTTCGTACAAATGTCGTTGTACATTTCTTTATCTTTAATCTTTCGCGTACACACAACTGCGTATTTGTAGACTACATGATTATTATAACACAACTGGAATTCTGAGTGCTGCTGTTGGCTGTTGTTGTATATTCATTGTTAAAGTATACCCTTTAAAGATCAATATGAGTAATATTACTAAAATAAATGATATGGCTAGTTACTTTACAATAGGAACACGATCAGCATCATCACCGTCATAAAAGTATAAATAGTCAGCACCGCAGAATGTGCACGTTTTTCTAATAATGTAGCACGAGCAGATAGCAAATAAATGGATGGAGAAAGTACATATAAGCCAGTGCACAGCCAGGCTGGTTCTAAAATATGAAAGTGTAAGCATTGAGCTGAGAAAGTCCTGTTTTTTTTCAAGGAATACATCTATCGTGGGAGAAAGTAAGTCAAATAAAAGGAAAGCAGTGAGTTGCACACGGAGCTAACTGTCTCTCCGAGGTTGGGGAATGTATAATAATAATGTTGTTTCCAGTTTTCCTTTAGTGTGAAACTTCCTCTTGAAAAGTTACCTCAGACGCGTCAAAAAATACACCTAAACTGTGCCAGAAGACTTTTTTTCTCGTCTCGTATGCTCTTCTTCATACATGCACGTTTTCTCCACGTCCAACTGAATGCAAAAGATTTGAAACAAAGTCAGCTGTTTGCATACATTGTTGGCTTTTACTATACACACGTGAAATATTTGCGAATATACTTGTACTTTCACTGACTAAGAATAATGCTTCTGAGAAATAACTTCAGTCCAAACGTAACAAAATGAACTTTATATTATACATAACACTACAACTAAATTCATATAAAACTATATGTATTTCTTGAAAGTTCACATGCCTACTATCTATATGCAGAATACACATAAAAGATGGGGAATGTGACCATTTAAGAATTCCGGGAATGACGCCAGAAGTCCCAAATCTTATTTCTCGACCCTTACTAGCTTATATATTCCCTTAACTTGAGTGAAAGTCGTATCATTGCTGCAACCTTTTGTGCTTCTCATTGACTGCACACAGCAGACATATTATCTATTATCTGTGTACTTAAGTGGTGCGGCAATGGTGCTGTGTACGATGCTTTCACTACCTTTCTCTGTGCATGCCTCTCTCTTTTCATAAAAAATGCACTGTATATCTATCTAACAATGTTATGTTTGTAGTTAGTCAAGTTTTCTCTTTTAGTGAAAGCTGTAGTGCACTCTCGGTGTAGTTCTCATACTTCTTTTCGCAAAGATAATGAATGTTTCATTGGAATGCTCTCATTTTAGGTTTGAGATGCGTACTTATTGTAATTTTACTCGTCTGCAAGTACAAGAAAGGTAGCTTTTAAATGCCTCCATAAACAAAAAGTAAAATAATTACTGAATGTACATAGTACATACATTTAACAAAAATGGCATCCACGACCTCCGTTTCATCATCTCTTTAATGTACATAGTTGTTTGCTGGACTTGGTTCTACATGTACATGGCAAGATTGAGAGAAAGGATGAAATAGAATAGCTTATGCATTTACTCTGCAATCACACTTCAAATACTATGACTCGTGTAGTGTTTTATATAAGTATGTGCTTTCCTCAAAGCTCATTATGATGAGTGGTGAGTTGTTGAGAACTGGAGAAAGGGGAAAGGAGTCAACGACAGATAAAAAAGAAAACTACGGATGGGAAACCTGTTGTTTTCCATTGTCTTTTTCAGCACTATCGAGGCTGAAGGCTGAAGCATTGGCACTTGAGCTAGGAGATGGGCGTCATTTCATAGAGACAAAAAGCTGCATAGGTACTACGTAATATCTCTTTGAGTATGCTGGCATGTGTATCCACTCATGTGTATTCTTAAATGTATATATTACAAATGTTATTGCAAATAATGCAGTTGTTCCCGAATTCCAATTTTTGTGAATTATACTTGATGATGAAAGGTGGGGGTGTGTGTTAACATAACGATTTAGGACTTTGTCCAACTTTCCCGCATTGTGATTGCCATCCATTATTTTATTAAAACTTGACAATTTATGTTATTGGAGTGCCATTGGAAAAAATGTGGGAACAAACAAATGTTGCTCTCATTCTCATCCATTCTACTACACTTCACAATTCAGAGTACATGAAGCAGAAGTCAAAGAAGTTTTTCGCTTCATGTTCGTAAAGCCCTGGATACTCTATTGATTATATGTACAGAAATTCACATTCTGCTATACTACTGTGCATTAATAACCCCTCATTTTGAGATATTCCATAATACTCTTTCATTGATGCCGTAATATTTTCTGCTTAGGGGCGTTCGTTTAGGCAAGGCATACAGCCAAGCAGATAACAACAGAATGACAGGAAGGAAACCAAAAGAGGAAACGTTATCAGCTAGGGAACATCACTTTGCAATGGCCAAATCAGCTAAAATCCCACTAATGAAAAGAAATCTTACTTGGAAAATGTTGACTGACATGAGTGCTTTAGCTTGCACAAACTTTGTACGTATTATGTCGTTGTTTGGTACTTATTTTGCCATATTGTATACGTATTTTGTTCGGTGATCTATTTTCCGTAATGATAAGAACAATACAACTCCTGCAATTTATGTCGATTTAAACCCTATTTACGAATAAGGCGGATAGATGCAATAAATGATGAAATCAATAACCATTTTCATGTATTATGGAATGAAAATATGAAAGATTTATTCAATACTTTTTTGATTTTTTTTACAATCCTATAAGTTTGTTGCGCAATTATACGAACACATCATTAATGTACTATTAATTTACATTTCATCCTAAAACAAACGGTACGTCATACTTACCTATCCTAAAAGAACATAGGCTCATGTAGCACTCCCTATCCTGAAATAAAACATTTATTAGATTTCAATTTCAATAACTTCACAGATTCCAGGAAAATTAGTTTAAACCAATACATAGTAAAAAATTAAACATTATCTATTGTATAGAGATACAGTTCTAAGTTCATGGTCTCTAATATTTATGAACCATTTACATGTAGGGAAATCCGAAACAGTGCATGAAGAGGTTTTACCTTGCAAATGTATTATTGAAAAGGTTAATCAGTACTAGTGTTCCTCGGGGAAAATATGCGGGCTTTCTGTAGATTGATAGACAGTGTAAGCGTGAATGAAAACGGTCTCCAATCTCCGAAAATGCTCTTATTATATTGTCAAGTAGTCTCAAACTCTCGAAACGGCTGAGCTCTACAAAGCTTACCTTTGTAATATCACACTGGAGTAATGGGAGCAACCCGTGAACCATTCATTGTTGTCACTGAGTGTGAAACGATGATGATCTCTTAAGTACAGAGCCATGAATTGCTTAATTATAGCTAAAGGACAGACTAAATTCGTGTGATGAAAAGTATGCGCTAACCTGGATTCGTAGAATGTAATTTATTGCGTATATATTATTGTTCATGTGGGTAAATACATACATAATGTGAGCATTGTGAATGCGTATTTAATGGAACCTCAACCGGTCCCACCCATCATAGAGAGCCTTAATAATATGAGTCCATTTGAAATACACAAATGGTTGTTCTATTATTCTGGTCTCGTTCAATTCGTATTCGGCTTAGCACAAATTTGTCGAAAATGTCGATAGTAGGAATGGGAGTGGTAATGTAGATTCTTCACTCTTTATACCATCATGTAATTCTGGTAATTTTCACCGTCTCATCCACATCCTCATTGTGTCATTGTGATCGTGATGATCACGATAATGATAATGACTTAATCCCAACAAGTAAAGCTTTCACCATTCTTCATTATTATATTGTCTCCTTCACTTCGTTGCTCGCAGCTTCACTCTAGCTACCATTTTGTAGAACTTTGGCATTTTGCATACGTTTACTCGATTCTACATGAGCTCGCTCCTCACTCACACGTGGACGTGCATACTCATTCAATAGATCTAAGCCTTGTAGATTCGCAGATTATATCAAAAGCTATACCACAACAAAAGTGGAGGCTCGAAGCATTTGTACGGCGGGGGCGGAGTTTTGCGATGTTCAAGTTTGGTTGGGGACACCACAAGCTTCTTGCAGGATTTATAATCCTAAATATATCGTAAGACCACTGCCACTGTCTGCCTTTTTATCTATGCGGTTTACCAAGCCTTCTATTATGTGTGCTTTTAGCATAATAAAGTTTTCTAATAATATATAAATTGTGAAGTGGAAAGATAGATAGATTCCTACATGGTCGCTAGTTGCTCCTGATATGCCAGTACTACTACTTCACTGTGTGAGTGTGTAGAATTCGAAAACGAAAAAAGCCATAATCATAATACCGTTATATGAAATGACAAGCGAAAACTTTTACCGCCCGTCAATAAAAGCAATGCTGTAACACTGGAAGTACACCGTGTAGCGTGGCATGCAATTTAGGGAATAATAATAACAAGAAAGCTTCTTCAAAGTCATATTACATCATTGTGAGACCATAATTCAGCAAATTGCTTTTTCTTATCCTTGAACGCTGAAGAGGCAAGAGGTGGAGGAAGGATAGGGAAGAACGATGTAGGTATGCTCATATTTGCCGAAACTAAAACTATCTCATAAAAAGGAAATATATTAGAACTGCAATGAAAAAGTACTAGGACCTAGAAAAAACTATTAAATGCCATTTTGAGATAGAATTTGTAGTACGCGACATAAGGCGTACTTATAATTTCACTTAAAATAATGTCATTTCCCCTTGTTAGTTTGGTTCCTGCGGATGTTCCGTCATACTTTCACTAAACTATCGCCAATTTTTCCCAATAACTTTACGTCTTTTTGCAAAACGACGCATTCAATAACTTACGGAATAAGTAGAGAGCACCGCTGTATTTGAGAGAACTTGAAGTTTTCTTGGATAGCATGTTTGTTTAAAAATGAACAAAGTAGTTAATTGTGATTTCTGTAGTTAAAAGAACAATACAAAGATGGTAGAATTTTATTTTCAATTTTGCGCAGAAAATATAGATTTAGTAGACACACGATGATGAAATTGGTGTAAGTCATAGTGGGTATAAGCAAGATAACTAAAACAGGCTAGACGGTAAAATATCAAAAGTATTTTTCTTTAGTCTTATATTGGGTTCAACAAAGGTTTTATTTACTTGCCTTATTATTCGTTAATATAAATATACTACTAAACAAATTCCAGTGATTCCGAAAAAAGGTTTTCAAAGATACTGGTAGACATTTGAAGAATGTGGCATTTCATCATGTACCCATTCACCCACATCATGTATTTATTATTTTCTGATAGGCATCTTGCATCATTGTTCTACTCTACATAAATTCAGTCTTGTAACGTATTTTATATTTTCAAAAATACTGTTACTAGTGAACACTGCGACAAACTGAGTATTTGCCCACATTATATAGCGTAAGATTCTTTCATATATACTACTGAATGTTCAGTTTTGATATCTCATTCGATTCGAACTCAGCCTATCCATATTGTTTTTTAACCACCAAGATTCATGGAAGAAATAGTAACAGTGTTTTAACAACAACTAGAATGACGCATAAAATATGGGTTCATCATTGTAGGAGACATGCATAATTTCTATGTAGCACTATAAGCTATTAATGAATTCATTATTTACAAATCGAGCAGTCCTACATTGTTCACTTCGTCATCTTTAGCTAAATGTATTTATCAGAGGAGAGGGAACAATTTATTTCCGCTTCTCTGAAATGTAGCACCACTAAATGAAATGTATAGTTTGAATGAAAAATGGTTTACGGGATTTGTCCCAGTTGAGAGAAAGTGTCCTAAACTTCCAATTGAGGAAAGGAAAGTAAATATGACAATCAGGAAATGTTCGTCGGCCTATGTTTTTATAGACTCGAGTAACGGTGTAGAGATGCAGTAGTTAGAAAGTTGTACTTTGATTACTACTGCATCCATTAGCTAGCCCACTGCTTCCGTACGTGTAGAGCCATTATCGCGTCCGAATTTCTACTTAGATTCCAAACCTTCAAAAATTTATTTCTCTGCATTCAACTGCGAAAACTACATGTTTATTCTCAAATAATCTGTTATTTTTTGCTTGTTTAAAAATCCAAATGACAAGCCTAATTTGTGGACTATCAAAACATCTGATAAATCTGAGCGTTCTCATAGCGTACAGGCATATCAGCGGTCTTATTAGTTATACCAGTAAAAGAAAAAGTATCTTAAACAATTATTCATTGTGAAATATCAGGGCAAACTTACGTAAATAGGTATTTATACTTACAATACTATACTTACTTACTTGTTAGATGTTGAAGGGTCAGCCGCATAGAAGCTAGCTCGCCAAAATATAAACTATGATATGGAACTGCTATTACACGGAAACTACTACAATGACCATTATGTTGTGAGTACAATAGTGAGCAATGCATGAAAGTAAACTCTGCAAATCCTGCTAAATCATGGAAATGAAAAATATCTTCTCTCTTCTTGCAACTTGCCATATTATTTCATGAGTCATGCTACGGTTTTACACAATTCATTACTTTTCTTTGCAAGAGCTCTTTCTACATTTAGCCATTTTTACAATGCTTACAGAAAATTCATGCAGTAGTGAGTCTGCTGAATATCAAGAGCTTGAGTATGCCTGAAGAAACTTTTTACACATAGAAAAGATAGGGATCTCAAATTGCAAATTCACCTACAAAGATATTTTTTCGTTGCTTTGCGTTCGTCTTTCCAACTCATAATATCTAAGCTTTATTGTTACCCATGCCGTTAAAGCGTTGGTAGATAATTTGAGCATGCAGTGTTTTAATGTGACTGTCCTCTGGCTAACAACCCCCGCTAATGAAGCTATCATTATAATGCCTTTTTTCTAAAGACTAATATCAAGTCGTAAAATAATATTATATTAGACTATAATCTGACTTGATATGTGTGTAGTTTTGTGTGCCTAAGCTACATTGACATGACCAACGAATCCGGTTCGCTTTCTCTCACAAAATCATTATTGGACAGCCTACGGCTTCAATCCATCCACAACTATGTAATGTAATATGAATAATATGTGGAAATGTTCCACTCTGTTGTGTGGTTCCATGTCCTTCCTTTCATGAAGCTTTGATTAAATCCAATGGAAATCGTTCGGCTGTCTAAGCAAATGATAGTGCATCGTAGATTTATCTCTAATATAATAAAATCGTTGTTTCAGCTAGCACACAAGTTTGCAAGTCTCGTCGTAATCAATGCAGTGCACTCAAGTGGAAAGAATGCAGGAACAGCAACTCATCTTGTGTAACGTCTAACTCCACTGAAGTATGTTTAAGTGCCTACATATAAAACACAAGTTTTATACGAATTCTAATCAAATACGGATCACTAGTGTTAAATATAAATAAAGTATAAGTTATAAGTTAGTTGCCTGTTGAGTTGTTGAGGAACCAGCCATATTTGTTTTGTCGAGAAAGGATTGCATCATGGATGAATCACAACAAAATACATTTGGGCTGGCTTGAATTTAGTTTCATGCTCTACTTTTAATGAAAACGGATAGCGTAAAAGGGAAGAAATGAACACGAGAGCTGTAGTGTCAGCTTTTACATACGTGCCTATTGAAAATACTACTTGATAATAAAAGCGGCTAAAAGCAGTGCTAATTACGAGAGAAATACAACACTACAGCTTTCTCGGTGCATAAATTCTTTATTAGTGCGCTGCCTATTTGTAACATGGTGCCAGTTTTGGTTACCTACCTTCCAACCGATATGCTGTTCAAGTTTCATGTTGCTATATTCTTGATGTTTTACATGGGTGTGAAACGGCAAAGTGAAAAATAGCCAATACAGAAACTTAATATCTGCAGCATAATAATCATCATATAGATTAACGTAAAGTTGTATTCATATTAACACCGACTCTCTAGATGCTACCTATCTATCCATTTATTTGCATCCTTCTTTCTGCATTTGTGTATTCCTTTGTTTGGAAAATGCAGTGTTTCGTAAAAGGGCACTTCAGCGTTTTACTGCGATAATACAACAAAACACACTCACTTGTCCTTTCTCTTCCTGTTTACTTTCCACTCTTAAATGCTACCGTTATTTTACTGTTGATGCTCCATTTCCAGTTACTGCTACTGCTGCAAAAAACAGGCATTCGTTTGTTCTTTTCATGGAGTCCTTGACGTGTAGAAACTATTACTATTCTACAATAATGCTGCATATTTGGTCATGCTATTATGAATATGAAGACATGTAAACGCTTTTCATCTATTTTACTACCACATACCTATGAAGTAAATATGTAAACATACAAATGACAAATTCCCTATAGGAGAAACGTAAAGCAATAAGTTACTTGTTAGTTTTCTGCTATTTTTTGTGTTTAGGTGTACTCATGTAAAAAAAATCTTTCGCTCTTCTCGCAAGTGTTTTCACTTTTACAGCTGTGTACGTCTGCAATCATGCTGCTATTATGGCCTTTTTATCTGCAAACTTTATATGTGCTTTACTTATGCTTATGCATCGTCATCTTTGTGAAAGTAAAAAAAAAGCTCTCAAAGATTTGGGTAATTTCAGGCGTTGCTTACCGCACTGATGAACACATTTGTGGTAACACGTTTTCAACAACGGAGAAATTGCAGGGAGCGAGACAATCCCGTCTTTCCGCTTTCTTTCCCCACTGCTTTACAACTTTCGTCTGTTGCTTTCCTGACTATGAATTTGGGTGAAGGTTGAAAGTTGAGTTTTTCTATAAAATAAAACTTAAAAATGTCACTGGCAAACTATGGGAAGCCTGTGTACAGCACTATTTTCTTGTGCAGCTACACTAATCTACCACGCTTATCTTACAAACAATCTTTTCCTTCATTTAGGCAAAAACTATTCAGCATTGTCAAATACAGCAAATTGTTTTGTTTGCGTGGCATTATACATAGGTGGTTTATATACGAATGTAGACTTAAGCTGGTTAAAGAAGCAAAATCTGCGTATACTGGTAAAGAGTAACATTCATGTTGACAAGATGAGGCTGATGTTGAAAGGCGCGTTTTATTACAAAAGTTAATAGGATTGGTGTCCAAAGGAAGAAGAAACAAGCCATCTCCGTACAGGCCCCGCCTTCCAATTATTCAGCTATACTTTTAAAACATGTTTTCTTTCTAGCTGTCTGTTTCGTACTTAAAACCTACTACTACAAACAAAGCAGCCGACAGAATGACAGAATGGAAAAAAGCTTTTCAAAAACTCGTTAAAGGAGATGGGCTTAGTCGAATGAATACAGAAACTGACAATGACATGGAACATTTAGAAAATTTAGATTAAGAAATTATTATTAAATACATTTTATATATTGGGAGGTCACTAACGCATAGACCAATTTAAGGATAAAAATCGTAGAAAATACAGGGAAACAACCCAACTCGGAGATTTTTCAAGAATCAGAAAATGCCTTATATCAGTTATATTATATCATATCTAGCCATGAAGTAATACTTGCCAGGATGTAACAACCGAGGAATATGACAACATTCGTATAAAACTCAATTAAGATTTTGTTTGATGTTTTCTCATCTTAGTTGGTGTAGCCTTCGGGCGAAACTTTGAAACAAAATTATTTATTCGCTCAGGTTCTTAGGATTTGTAATAATTGAGATTTAAATGCTTCATGTAAACCTTGATTTAAATTTGTGTGATGTGTGTAACCATAATATGCCAGGGAAAAATTTTATTAGTTGACTTAAAATGTTTTCATCAGTTGTTTTTAGTCTTCCGATGGAACAATCTAACAAGAAAATTGTGTACCTGAACCCCAAATTACTTCATCTGGTACTAAGTATTCAAAAACGTCACCTTAATATTGTACATGAATGTATATTACCTTCACGTTTGATAACAACATGTCCAACCTTGTTAATTTTCATTACATTAAGCTCAACGAAGCATTTTACTAACCAGATTTTCTTTATTCGAGTACGCTTCGATTCAAAATGGAATTTTCTGATTTACTGATTTTATGGAACTAAAAACAGGGCCTTGGCTTTTGACTTGAAATAGGATTAGGAAGGATATCCTTTAATTCAATGACAGCCTGTAGCATGATAGTTGTCGTTAGTAGCATTTCGAAAGAATTGAACACTATTTCGCTCCTTCTGGTAAATAAAATGGGGAATCGCTAAGAATCATGATGATGATACATCTCTCAGGTAGATGAATGATAGTATTTTTTAAGAAAATAAAATGAGCAGCACCGAACGGGAGATCAGAGGGAAATACCTCAGGGCAGATTGCCTTCTGTGGTTAACTAAGAAAGGAAGGGAAATGAAGATTCCCAGAACTGGGATTCCGGATCAGACAATCCTTAGAATGATGGGACTGGTAAAATTGGTATCTTACAAGGTCCCATAAGTTTTGTCGCCCCCTCGAGAAGATGTTTTTAGCGGGTTTAAGAGAAAATATTGATGAAGATAGAACAAGGTTGAAAACAAAGTACTATAAAGAACTCTAAACCAGTTAGGGTACGAGCTAATACATGAAATATGCATAATATTGATAATAATATGAGGACATTGGATTTTTTTATGTAACTGCTTATGAGTCATTCTACAATCTTGTTTGTTTTAAAATTACTTTCTAATTCATTCATTTGCTGCTTTCACTGACTATTTTTAATAACAGGAAATAAAAATCAACGCGACATGTGAGCAACTGAATGAGGAGGAGAAATGGGAGATACCAACAAACAGGAATTGGGGGCTTCTATCATTACAACGTGAGGAAGCAATAAGCCCGATTCCTTAATTCGACCGAGTCACATCCTTCGTTTTTATCTCAGCATTGCATTACTTTTCTCTCTCGCTTCTTTCTCTTTCTCCTCAAAGTTATTTTTTATCCTTTCTTTCAGACTGTAGAATGCGCACCAAAATGACTGCTACCATTCCACACTTGACTAAATTCTTGGCTCTTGATTCTCGTTTCCTTTTCTTCTCAACTTTTTTAACAAAGAGAATGTTACACCCTAACAAGAATGACTAGTACTTTTCAAAACGCTGCTTTACAATAATATTATGCCATTCGATAGTATAAAAACGATTTCATTATATTTGTCTCTCTACAAGATGAAAGCTAGACTTTACGCTTTTATACGCTTGTATAAAAATATATTTTACAAACTTTGCACCCAAAACAATTTTATTTATTATTATTTATTTAAGAATTTTATGGGAAAATACTTGTCTTAAAACCAACTTTTGAATCCAGCTCATTGAAAGCATATCGGCGGAGTCGTGGTTGGCATGTATGCCTATTTGTAACGTCCTCACATATACATTGCGTGATAGTATTGGACTTGTCAGATCGTATGAGTAGTGCTGCACTTGTGGAAAAAGAAGAAAAATTGCCCACATACATGTCTTAAAAGCTTCATTTATTTCAAATTTTCCCCAGCAATTTACGCTTTCCTCATCTCCCATTTTTACAACCCACTGCCACTGTATTGAGCGAATCCTGTTGTACTCTCATCTCGATCCTAAATCATGCGAAAAGTTGAAAGATGAGTAGACAAGTCTAAAGCATTCAAAAGTCAAATAAAAAAAGATTGCAGTCTAAGTCAACGAAATAAACAAAGTGAAAAAGTAAGATATATAAAACTACTCAAAACATATAGAAGCTATACTATCAAATCAAGCAAAGAATAAAAAGAGCATCCTAGATAATAAACTGCTAAGGAAAAGTTTTTGTTGCGTGCAGTGCAATGAAAAATGCTGATTTGAAAAGGTAAAGGCAACAAGGGAAAGAGAGAGAGAGAGACAAATGCAAGGAAATTCAGTTGTACATGCAAGCCCCTTTCCTTGTGAAAATAGAACAAAAAACGGCATATATTCATAAAAATTTATTTAATCGAAGGAAGTGGAAATGTACCCAGCGTGAGACCACAGAGTAGTATGGAAATGGAATATTTGTCTTCCGGGAAGAATTGCATGGCGGGTTTTATCAGATCAGCCGAAAATTCCTTAGATTTATACAAGTAGACGAATACATTTTATAATAAAGCATCGACTTTCACCAAGGCGTATCAATTACCATTGCAGTCTGAGTTTAGTAAACTCATTGGTAAAAGATATTATATTCGAAGGGACAAGGCAAAATGAGTTGATCGAGTATAGAAAACCAAAGGGAACTCACGAAGCATTATCGGAAACCATATCACACAGTTCGTTGTTTTCGCATCATTATGATTCAACAGGGTTGGTCAAGTAACCTAGAACGATGTACTATTATTCTCACAAAAATGGAAAAGAGTTACCGGCCGTATCACACTGATAATATGCTACTTACATATATGGAATCTAGGTCGTTCAAGAAATTGCATCCCTTTCTTTCTAATAATGCACTCATAACTTTTCAAGATAAGTGTGTGTTTATAGTGTATGTAAAAGCCAACTTGAAGAAAGTTTGTCATTCCGAAAAGAAGCGTAAAACAAAAAGGAAACGAATGAATAAACGAAAGAAGGTCGAAAGTCTTTGAAAGTGATGATAGGCAGAACAGTTAATATTTGACATTAATAGGTGAATCTTCAAGCTATGCGAAAGGAATAAAAGTCCCATGAAATCATAAAAATGCAAACCTGGCTTATCCGAATCAGCAAAAAGTTTTTAATGGGGAGCAATGAGAATATATTGCACAGAATATGGTACTTCAATCGGCAGAGACATGGAGTCATTTTGGGAACTTCCTTCTAAATTCAATTACTTTATTACTTCATCAAATAAGGTTTATTATAAGTTTACTAAGCGAAATTACTTTGGTATGTTTTAAGGACTGAAGATTGAAGGAATCCAGTTAGAAGAATGAATATAAAAAATCAAACATACTTTACCTTAAATTTGTATCTATACTTAACAGACCAACCATACCAGACCTCTTAATCCTGTGGTGAGTACTCGTCAGCTATGTGCAAAACTACAAATCATGAGTAGATAGATACCTAACCACCGGAATAAGACTTATAAAATGTTTTATAAGTTTTGTCTTTGATAGTTTTTTGTGAGTTAGTAGGTTGGTTCAAAATGTATATGTTGTGTTATTTACGCAAAGCTCATTCAAAGATTTACTTTTTAAAATTTAAAAGAAACAGCGACCCTAGTAATATGATTGTTAGAATGTATGAAGTAAATAGCAAGCCTGTTCTATAATATATTGATAGTTATCTCCCATGATATTGCATTGTATGAATTTCAATAGAATATCATTCAACTGAACAGACTCCCTCGGTCACAATAGTTCAACTCTTTTCTTTAAATCGAAAAATGTTGAAAGACAGAAGAGGGAAATCGTGGACACCAATTGTGCAACATATACACAATCTGCGAGCGTATAATATAGCATATAGTATATAAAATATCGACAGATGCCCCTTTTGATATGCTAACATGGAACTTTTCTCCTTTCGTTCTGACTTTATCTTATACCAATCAGCTCGTGTCGAAACAACTTTCATTTCCAACACTCTTGCAATTCAACTATATTGGAACCCTCCCGCACTATAAAAACCATTCATAAACTACTCTAACACCACCTCTTTCACATAATGTACTCAAGAGAAAGGCAATCCACTTTGTATGTACTTCTCTTCGACCGATACGTGTCAATGAAAAACTTAACTTTCATTCGCTGTCATATAAAGACCTGTAGCTGTAGTTGTGCCAGTGGAGTAACAAACTCGCTTAACTACAATGCAGTAAAATATACGTATCGCCAATATCCAATAAGATAAAAAGAGGGTAAACTGTATTAGTTTTACCCTATTGGCGATACCCGAGACCATACTACTTCCCATCACTTTATTATGATCCGTCAGTCAATGCGTTCAACTTTAGGATAGAAGTCTCTGATGGTATTCCACTAACGCTACTGTTCTTTTATTCTGATACAGGAAAGTTTGAGGGATTTAGGTTAGTAGGAGGAAGAAACACTTTGGAATCCACATTGGGATTATTTTATGGGTATTTACCCAGCATACACGTTATTATATCATATAAAGTAATCCTTTTCCCTTGATGCAGCAGTCTTGAATCCATATTACAAATGTTGAGTGTATGAACATTGTCAAGAAAGCAGAAACAAAAAATCATCATCCCAAAAAAACTGGTATGTAGTTTTTCTTGCCATTCTATTCGCTAGCCTGGTTCAATACGACACTCTTTCTCGAGTGATCATCATGGGCCTTGAAGTTTGTACTCTGGAAGTTGTCTGTTTTAAGAATCCTTTTATTTCAACCCATGAATATTTTCTCAGGTTTAAGGACGCATCACACATAATATCATAATATCACTCTGGCTTACCGAAATGGAAATGCATACGTAAATACATGTCTTTCAGGGTTTTATTCTGTTCTATATAAACGTAAGAATTTACTTCCAAAAAATTCCAACTGTAAATACAGGAACATATCCTCCAGGAAGGCATCACACAAGTGTATGCAAACATTTATTTGTGTACAATGATGGAATATGATGTGGCTTATTATGTCTTCAAAATGCACATTATATTATGTACAATAAACAGTCGTTATTTGTGTGAATAACACTATTCTGGTGGCTTCATGTATAGGTTTTAATGTGGGCATTACGTCGCCTGCTAGTCTTGCTTTTACTTGAAAAAGGAAAAAAATAATGTAAACTTACTCTCGGCATTTGTTATTCATGAACGTTGGCAAAGGCACATGGCACATTGTTCAATAAAACTGGTATAAAGGGAGATGCAAGTAAACTAGCAGATAGTAAACAATATTTTTACCCCGTGGTTGCTAATATATGAATAGAAGAATAGGGTGCTAAATGTGGCTTGAGTTGGTACTTTTTCTCGTAGTGAAAAATATATATGTAATGTGATGGGTTATGATGAGAATGGGCAAAAAAGGAGAAAACTTTAGGCCTTGCATTTATTTCTCCTGTTCTTTTATACGTATATAAAAACTGCTTGCATACGCTTACTTGTGGGGATCCTTTCCGTAATCGAAAGTTTTAAAGAGAATTCACTTTTTTTGTATTTTTACTTGCTGTTTTCAAAGCTTTTGTTCACTTTCCTTTCTCCACTGCTCTCACATGCAGGCTTATACATTTCCTTGCACAGTCACTCACTTTCTTGCAAAAGGTCTCAAGGTACTTGTTTCATTTCCCTTTTCATTTTCACAGGATACTCTGGCTTTCTCTTTCCTAAACCATATATATTCAGTATACATCTACAGTACATAAAGAGTTTATCAGAGTCAAGCAAGTGTGGAAAGAGAATCAAAATGTATATGATAGAATATATACTATTATACAGGAAGAACACATGCCTACCCCAAAGTTTCTTGAGCCACTAACATCCCCGACCTTCAGAAAAATGTACACCAATACTACAAGTAAGAAAATGGTTGACTGATGTACGTCTGCAAATGTAAACCTTCGGGAATACAGTGGTAGGAAACACAAATAAAGCTCAATTTTTCACACAAAACACCAAAAATTTATACACGCTTCATGCCACAACGAATATTGTAAACATTGTCAGATTTTTGCTTTATTTTGATATTCTTGAACTCTGGGATTGAATTTAAGGTTTGCTCATAGGAGCAGACCAATCTAATCTGATGGAAATTCTATAAAGTGCTATTGCTCCGTGCGTTTCTAAATTTTATAGAAAGAGAGCTCATATTGTTATGATTATTATAGCCAGTTATTTTTAGTATTATTATAAATTTCATTGTTTGAAACGTAGTCAAAATACTGCGTAGTAAGCTCAAAGCAAAGACCCTTGTTATTTCTAAAGAACTTTAAAGGGGCTCCCAATCAAAGAGAAGGAACGGAAGAGCGAAATCCATGTGGTTGTTGTTAATCCGATTAAATAGTATGTAATGTTAAAGTGAGTACGAAGTGTCTCATAATTGGGGCAAATTTGAATCAGCTTATGATGCCGACTCAAACTCAGAAAATACCTTTATGGATTCGCAACTTTCTCCAAATTATCAAACTTTTCATTAAATTAACGTGCTTATGTTGCAGAAGACAAAGTTCTCAAATGCTTATTCGTAAATTTTCTGACTCTATAATTGGTTGACCAAAACTCTCATTGCAATCATATCCATATGGCATATGCACAGACGAAAACTTTCAAAGTGGCCGGGATGTTGAAATTAGTACATGTTAGGCATGAACGTAATTTTTATTTTATACCGGGAAAGCGTCGCTTTGTTGTAAATATTTTTTTGCTTTGTGCGTTCATGCAATTCAGACGTATTTCATTTTGACAAGGATTTAATAAATTTGGGTAACAAGCTACGCAAAAGTAGTCTTCACTTTCTATTTCTCCATAAGTTTTTATCGAGCTTATGGTGAAATGAGAAGTGACGTTGGATTATGATGTTAAAGGAAAGCTCAGAGAGGACTAATTAGCTCTCTTTTATTCGTGGTGGTAGTGATCATTATGACGCTAATTCAAATAAAGGATATATTTTATTTTGTCCTAATTGCCTTGATGTAGCAGTGTAGAGAGTGCTGTTTTTAAAACCATCCTGATGAGTTAGAAAATGAGGGAGGTTTGGGTGTTCTCAAGGATATTATGGTTCAACGTTATTCAACAACATGCGAATGTACCTATAAAATGTTCATGCTGTTAGTTGTGATGAGGAGAGTATATTACATGACTTGACTTTTGAGCTGCAAAGTTGTCGTAGACCCATTCTGGCATACTTTCTTCTTATCTCATAACATTCTTTGGTCTCTTCTCGGAAAATGGTTGAAGTCTACCAGGTACTACTATATGGTCTTCCATAAATGCATCAAAAGTTTCTCATGGCCAGTCATTGTTGTTGTTGCGTTTGCGGTTTGACATAATTTGGAATGAAGTCTAACTGCACCAACATTGCTTTCGTTTCATGAAAATGATTCTGTTAACCCATTCTAACTTTTTGCAAGGTTGTCCGTTTACATTCCTCATAATTGTTGTTTCTCTGTTCTCTGGTAAAAACTTTGGTAATGATTAACAATGTCAAATTTGTTGTATGGAGCTGCGCTTTTTCTTCATAAGCTTGAACTGTGGGTTTCCTGTATTCAAAAACTTTATGTCAGCTCTAAAAGTATTTTACTTTCTGCCCAGAGAAATGAAATGACTATACATACCTTAAAATGTGCCTGTATTACTGAATGGAAGGGCATAAAGTTGTTTTTCCGGAGCCTAAATCCGACATAACATGTTATCTGTGAGAATATTATCACAGTTGTCGAAAACAATTCAATTTTTCGTTCTAGTATATTCCGTATCAATGCTCGAAATACTAAACGAATCGTTTGAGCTCTTGATAACTTCATTTGGATGAAATTGATGCTATATACAGATTGAGGGAAAGCAGGTGCAGCAGTTGGCAGTACATCGACTGTAACGTCTTTTCCATACAAATTACAAAGATTAAACGGATGTAACATAAGAAGGAAGCACAGTCATCGAAAAAAGTTATGTTTGACCTGGTCGTTAACAAGTTTGAGAGCACTTCCCCCGGGTGAGTTGAGATGGCACGTTTGCTAAATTTTTATGTGTGTTTGGAGAAGATATTAGTATTTTCTGCAATATCACTATGTGTATAAGTACTTATATGCATGCACTACTCACTCCTGTCCTTTTGAAGTAATTTTTTTAGGCTGATGTATTTCAGTTTTGGTTGCCGGGAAAAGGGTTGAATTGGACTTTTCATTTAATTCTCAAGTAGAGTAAGTTAGTTGTTTGCTGTTATTGCTTTCACATATATACATATTCAATAGAAAGTGTTTAAATTCATGGTAAATATGGCGTCGTTATCTAAGATGAAATGACAAAGTTTTGCAATTCTTTTTTCTCTCAGAGAAAGAAACAAGTAGGAAGAAGCAAGAAAAAAGTTTGAGCAGGATGGATGTGATGAGCTAGAAGAAAATATATAATATTATGGATGAAGGTAGATATAAAATAATACGTATTGTTATAAGAGTCCATGTTGTGTCCTATGTTATTTCTTGCTGGTAACACAAAAAATAGTTGAAAAGCTCCAACTGGTAGCATTACCCATATTCTTATTCCATCCACTTCCATCCATTTAGGCAAAATACTTTGCTGAATGTACATTGTGAGTCGCTGACTGAGTACACAACTTTCAACAACGTGTTAGGTCTGTAATCCACAACGTTTAGTAGAATACCAAAGTAAACATGTATAACTACACAAATTTTCACAAATATATTCAAACAGGGAGAAAAAGTGAGTGAATGAAAGGGAAGAGCATGAAATACAAGAGGAGATGAGCGTACAACATCAGAAATGGGAAAAGCGACTAGTGCAAACAAAATCGCTGAAGTTTGCAAAACAATTCTCTTTGGAGAGAAAAAATTTACTCGAAATAGATTCTTTCAGTTCCCATATTTGTCAAAAGTGAGCTTCCATTCAATTTCATCATCAGGCTTCATTCCTTACTCCTCTTCTTCTTCTTCGTCTCGCTCCTTGGTGGGTTCGCAGAATGGATAAAGGAAGAAAACTCCCAGTGTTCTTCCGTAAACCAACGTGGAATACCAAAGTAAATTCGATTTCATCCAGATGCATGGGTTTCAGCATTCTTTTCTATACATAAACCAATGTTTTAGACAGTAAGACACACAGTACTACCTACATAGCCATCATCCACTTACAACAACGTTACAACTCCACTTTCTAAAAGAAACTGCCACTTTCTGTTAGTCAAACGACCGGGGTACGACGATTTCAAGTGGTGTAGTGGCACGCCATGCCGAACCTACTTTGACTCGAGAGATAAGATGAGTGGAGAGTCTAGAAGATGAGAATATGAGTAGATCGAATGGGATCACTAGATAGAGTGTCCCTTTTATCCTGTGTCAAAACCTCATATGTACGTGGCTTTTATAAACATATAGATGACCCAAAGCGCCAGTACAATAAAGAATGAAACAACTTTTGTATATCAGCGAGTCAGTCAGCAAAGAATGAATTCAAATGTACAGGTGCTATACCAAGAACCAGAAACTCATGGGCATGCTAGTTGACATCAATTAAATTCCCTTATGTACCCCTATTGCAAATGAACAAACTGTTTAATTTCATGTAGATTAGTTTTCAACTACGATCAAATTATTTTCCTTGACTGTTTACGTTTAGACTAGAACACTATTTGTTGGGATTATTGTATAAATCCCCCTGAATTACGTCTGTTCATACAAATGAGTACGCTAGAAAAAAACGTTCAAGAAGGAATGTGTGAACCTGGAAATTTTGGACGTGTCTTGACACATGACATTATGTAACCCATTATTAAATTTCTTTCATTAACTTAAATGACAATGCAATGTCTGTTTTCCTTTATTATTAACGTATATGTGCAACATTGCTGCATTATGATGTTAAAATTTGGGGCAGAACAATCTCTTGACCCTGCTTTCTTTCTAAACTTTTGTAATTTTGTACCTACTGATAGAACTCCAGATCCGAGAAAGTTCTTCGATGTATCAATCAATCAATTATCATTACGATGTTTTCGAGTTCTACCCGGTGATTTCAATATTTTTAGCAGTACTTCATATCATTCAATCAGTCCATTTTAGCCTCAAAGTACAAACCGAAAACTAAGATATAGAACCACACCCGAAAAGAATAACTATTTTTACAATGCAACAAGAAAGAGAATAGCTAAGAGCAAACTCCTGTTCTGACTACAGTATTCTGAATCATGAAGAAGTCCTCATTCCGCCCAAAGCATCTAGCCAAACTTTCCTTGAAAATATAAACAAGACAGATGGTTTTATGTCACGCAATCATGAAAACGACATGACATTTACTTCAGCCATATAGCTACAAAGTTACCTTTAGATACACAATGATTCAGTTTGTTGGTGCAAATCTGCCTTGCATGCAAAAGTAAAAAGAGGAGTATCCCGAATCCCGATTATCGCAACTTTGAATGTTGTACACACATTTATTAATGTAATGTAAAACATTTACCACTGTATCGGTAAAAAACGGATTAACATGATATCGTTTACAAATATATTAAACATGTCGCTTTGTTGCAAATTTAATACCTACCGTAAATTTGCAATTAGACGCCCTCCCCCAAATACACGCCACGGCGTTTACGGATTCAAAAATCGACGATTGCTCTTAGACTCCCCTGAGTCTAATTGAGATTTTACGGTAATTACATGGAGCGTGTCTGTCGAACATTATGTATTCTATATTTTCATTTTTTATTTCTAAACGAAACAGAAACTAAAGAAGTCATCAGACCTCGTTGCTAAAATAATTCAACATACATTACAAGGTACATAAACTTAGATAATTTTCAAGGAAAGTTAGACTTACGTATTAAAGACAACTTTTTGTAATTGATACTAGAATGGTGGCGATTTCATCTAACATTTTAATTAAATGAAGCCCTTGAAAGCTCATGAAAAGCAAAGTTGGAATGCAAAAAAATACCAATTTTTACATTTACAATTACTTACGACCAACGAATCGCGAGTCCTTGTGCGTTGTTGTAAACAAACATTTTCTTGTTTCCCAGTTATTTGGGACAATATGTAATCGTAATCAATGATAAAATGTACGAAGCAGAGAGGCAGAAGAGTACAACGGAAATCAATATTTTATTGCTCATGCATATAGTATCAAAATCATTGTTTCACGCTTGTATTAATATTTTGTTCTTGACATTTTCGAGTAAAATGAAAGGAAAATTAATTGAATCAAACTTCCATGCTCTAAAAATGTGACATTTTTCATCATACCTACGCTCACGTATTTTCGTTTCATCCGCTGTAAAATACTCTTGTTCGTATAATACCAGTGCGAGAATCCCAACTTTTGCAAAGGATACAGAAAGATTTGCTCCTCGCTTTGAAGTTGTGAATCAAAAGATGATCTATCTATAAATATATCCGATGAAGGCTTGAGGTAAAAATATTCATCGTGCATAAATTCTCAAAAATTCTCCATGCAAAAGGTTAAGAACATATTTCATTAAAAAAAATATATTAGTTTTCCATTTAAATAGCATTTATCACGAATCTTCAACCATCAGACACACACTAACTGGCACATTCACGCGAAAAATTAAAGGTTAAAGTTTTGATAAAATATCAGCAACTACTTTCACCCCAGGCAATAGTAAATAATAATAAATGGGTTAATCTTGTGTGTGGAGTGCATTTTCTGAGTGAAAGATGGTAATTGGATGTCATAGCATGTGGGTAGTGGTAGGCTAGGCGGAAATTTTCCAATCTTAATTTGACAGCACTATTGAGGCTCTTAGTTCAATATAAAAAATTGCTCAAAAAGGTATGCATTTAAGGAAAGTTGGTGGCGCTTACCGCTTGATTGCTCGCTTGTTATGAATCAGGCCATAAGTTTAGTGTCTAGAATTTCCTTTTGTTCCTTCTAAACCCGCCACAAATTTCCTATAGACTAGTTGGAACACGCTGAATGTTTACAGAGTGTGTATTTGCTCCGAAACGAGGCAGGTGAGGAAAAATGGCCCAGTAACTTTCTATGCATGCGAAATGATTCTCGTTAATGCTTACAAATTATGTAGGGTATTCCCCTGCTCCGGCTGGCAACTTTTCATTCCCTTTCATTATTCATAGTCATTATTCAGACACTTCCTTATCCATTAGAGAGCCCCTAAACGTACACCTTTTCGTTTCTGCTTGCTCACACGTTGATGCATGTGAAAATTTCCCAAAACTGATGTATGTAGCTCAAAATTTTTCTATGATTTACATCAAAGGGTTTCATTGAAACTTATACAAATTTAATAGCAAAATACAATTTTTTACCGAATTCTAATGTGAACTTATTGCTGCCTACGTTCCATTTTGTGCCAGTCAATTTCCGTTAAAGGGTTGGCAGCAATGGACAGTTGATGATTACTTCGCTTCTATTGTATTGCTCCTACATACTACTTTATTATCCATTTATTCATACATCTTCTTGTTCATGCTGTTGATTACTCACAGACATTCAGTCGAGAATGGCATTCATCCGTCCGTCTCCTTTCCCTGAATTCTATTTTCGTAATGTATGTAGTTCTCGTGAGAAAAGTGATTTCATAATTCATCAGCAATACTATCTCACAACCTGTTGTGGCATGAAAAATACTTTGGCTATGAAAAGGATAAAGGATGTATAGAGAGCGTTATTGAGTTGCTTCTGCTACAGTTGTTGACGTGTACTGAATGACAGGTGAAGAGCCAGCCTTGTCAGAATACAAAATGAGGCTTCCGTCAAATCTGTCGCTTTCTTTGGTTCTCATAAAAGAACGACAAGAAAAGATGGTGTTCTTCCCAATATTTCATGACTTGACGGAAGCCAGATAAGCAACCAAAGACTTTGATGCATAAAGACATGCAATGCGAAACGCCTTTTGAGTGTGTGCCCTACGACAACTTGCTTTGCAAATTGCAAAGGATATTTTAGAAAATCACTCAGTCTCAGGGAAAAAATCAAATCCAATAAAATATAGAATTTAAAGATGCTGAGAAACTAACTGGCTGAATTATTTGCTGCCAATGGCGAATCTACTAAATGGCTAAATGATTTTTTATTGTATTCTAACGATTGCTTTTATAACGCATAAAGGAAAGGAGTTTAATTCAAAAGTTTATTTAGGAATCGTACTTATTGTAGATAGCGTACACATAAAACGAAGATATGAAATGAATAGTTAATACTTATGTAGGTCATAAAAGAAATCGGTGGCTGCAAGCATTGTGGTAGATGATTCTCATCTATCCTATAGTTGCAAAGGAGTCTACTAGCACAACTCCATTAATAATTAAATTCTACGAATACGTCATTGCCTATGAAGTCTTCCGTTGCACAAGCTCACTATGAGTCTACTGATTTTTTGTGCGTACAATGACAACGTGATAACACGACATTGTCTATCCCATTGCCATTAATTTGTATTCAGATGGTGTAGCCTGTAGCTTGCCTGCCAGATAGGATTCTGTCATAAGCTACCGTGCATTTCTTATAGGTAACTTATCGCGATCGCCTCTAAGGAATGCTACAACTTCTTACTCTGTTTTATGTGGATATTTTTTACTTTTGAAAAATTATACATCAACTGACAATGCAGCAGGGTAGCGGTAATCATCTTTCACGGAAACAGGAAAGCGTAGAAAGTCGAGTGCTTACTCGATACTTCTTTTTTCGCGTATTGCTTCGTAGAGATGCAGTCATGCAGCACTAGTAGCACTCGTTGTTCGAAATAAGATTAGAAATGAGAACACATGAGAAGTGTCATAATAAATATGCCAACCTCAAGAAAAAAAGTAAATTATGTTCTACACGAAAATGTGTCAACATGAAGAAAGAGTGACGGCGCAAGTAATTTGGCAGCAAGTTGACGATCCTTTTTCTCTCTATATATATTTCTCCACTTCCCTATCATAAGTGTACATAATTTTCCCCGATGGGTATTCAATAGGTATGAGTAGGGTGCAGATCTTGAGAGTTCTTTGCTGTTGTGCATTATGTCCTATCATTATTTCTTTCGTTTCCAATAACCGAAAGTGTAGATGCAAATATGTACCTGTCCATCCGTCTGTTTGCTCATTCCAGCTGCTGTGATACGCAAGGGTTATTTTTTGAGCCTCGTTATATAATTTAAGGCACGAAAAGAGTACATGTCAAAATGATAAAACCTTGTACTTAAACAGGAAAACTACATCCATAATATATTTGCTCTTATCTTGCGCATATTTTGTCCTTTTAGTTCTTGTCGTTTGTTGCAACAGCTGCAAGTCATTTCATTTTGAGTAGTGGTATGTATTTGGAAAATGAAAAATAAATGGGATACACAGACATTTTGAAATATTGAAGAAAAGAAATGAACAAAATGCTCTCAATTGTTAACAAGACACGATGCAAGACAGAACAATGGTATGCTGAAAGAAATATATGCTTCAATTTTTCCAAACACATTTCTAGACAGTAATAAAATACCTCAACACCACATTTTTAATCTTACATTATTCATGCTTACAACTTCCTACAACTAAAAAATGCCATTGGTTTTTTGCCTTTCTGCTTACAATTGGAAGACGAGACGACCTTTGGATTCAATTAAGAATCGAAAATAACGACAACGGAAACCTTATGCATAGTCAATTTGTTTTTGACAAAAAGTTTGAACTGAACTTCTTTTTCCTCTTCATTGTCATATTTCTTTTTGAAAACAGAATAAAAAGACAAACGTTCCGATTTGCGTATGAAAGAGTATGGATTGCATACTAATGGTGCACATAAATAGAGAAGTATATCACCTACATACATTTTCCCTTGAACAATAACAAGCCGAGGATGGAAAACTATGCAGAAGTTTTTATTCGTATTATATGAGTACATCATACAACTAAACGACTTTTATTTAGTATCTTTTCTAGCAATGCATTCAATTTCCTTAAATCACCAACTGCGCGATAGAAGTGAAACTGGAGAAAAAGTACAAGTACCACATATGGGGGCAATATTAAGCAACAGCAAGCAGTCAATTTCTTTTTTCAGTTGTGTATTCATATGCGGTAGTAAATGTTAGCGAATACAAATTTTAACGAAATAGATTTTATTGATACAATTCACTCAAGTCAGTCGGTCTGTAGGTTGGTGAAAGCACATTTCTTCCTCACAGGGGAAAGTTTGCTCGTCCACGTAGAGAAAAACGAGAGGTGCTGCATCTCTAGGAGCACTACGAGTACCTCATGAATTTTCGGTTACTTTACTGTATTATATGGGGTGCCGCTTCCATTCCTGCTTTACTCAAGCGTTTTTTGGTGCAATTTTTCTACTCAAATGATTGCTATGCAGGTTTTACTGATGTTTTATGTGGTCGGCTCGATCTATGTGTAAGAACGAATTTTAATAATGCCATTGGCATTGCTCTTTAAATGCCTGGTGAGTATATGGCTCCACGCTTTTGAGGAAAGTGTTGGGGGATTGTGCTATGAGCTCTGATGCATGCATGACTAGATCGTTTTATTGCTCCATTATTATGAGATTCTGTGTGGCGAGGAGAGAGACACTCAGATTATTTATAAAATATGTAGCACATAATATTAGGTACATATGTTCGGTGCTGTAAGAAAATTATAGTGGAAACATTAATACATATACTATTTATGTAGGTAGCAATCATTATTGTACTAACCGCAGTGGTAGCAAAACAACAGAGAGCACACATTTCTGTTTCACATTTTCCCAGAATTGCTTTCTCTTTAATACGTACATTTGGATATGACATGGTGAAGGTTGGTGAAAGAAGAAAAACGAATGTTTCATTTTAAAAGATTGTATAATAAATATATGTAAAAGGGGGAACTAATAACTGTGAGAAATCTATGCAAAAAATCTTTGATGGCACTCCCAAATATAGTTGTACGTACACAGAGTAGTTGTTCTGAATATTCATGTTTCATCACAGTGGGAAATTCCTTTCTGAACTTTATTTAGATCCTTTAGATCCAGACTGCCCCAAGATCGTGGTTTTAATCACAAAAAATGCTACTTCTATTTTCCCCTGTATTTCGTGTTATCATCATCGCAAGAGCATGCTCAAAGGAGAAAGCACAACCTTTCCCAGAGAACACTGATGCTCTGAAGCAGGATTCCGGGAAAGTATTGTTTAGTTGTGGAGCATCTAGTACCCAACTTCCCTGTATAGATGGAAGTAAAATCTGTAAATGCAGTGCTAGGTTTGGCGTTGGGAGCATTGAGGTAAAGCAATTAACGTGGTGTGTATTTTCCTGGCATTCTGCGTATTAGAGTTTCACTGTTCAGTTCTTTCAGTTAATCCAGTAGTTTTCAATATTGATACAAAAAAGAAAAGACGGCTACTGCTATGCAGTTGGTGGTTGACGTTATGATCTTGTGGGGGTCGGGTGGTGCATTACAACTATCAGAAAGTGTAAGAATAAGTCTTATATTTTTGCATTATCAATAACTGCGGATTATTGTTTCTGTTTCTCTCTGGGTTATTTGAATTTATAATTCAGTATTCAGCTTTAATTATCCCAATATAATGTTTCTTGCAATTCAATTGTTTATTCTTGAAATAAACCAAATCTACATAGGTGTGCATTTTTCATAATGCTGCAAGTGTCAAGTGTTGCAACAAAATAGATTTTGATATTCTTTTCGATTGTTTTAAATTCTAATACTGACAGAAGGCACACTCCTGTGAAAGACATCAACGCGGGTAAAGCTATAAAACTGTCCCTCATAAACTAAATGTAAGCAGTGAGTTACAACGACAGTTTAAAAATTATAAGTGAGACAAACTAAAACTACGCATTTTTATGTCTTACTATATTCAAACTTTGAAAACTGAGCTGAATTGTGATGTATGAGCTTTAGATGGTCAAAGTACGTTGTTTTTTTAAAAGTTTCAAGGCATCAATCAAAAGTATCAGTAAAGTGGTGTGAATGGTGTGATAGACAACAAATCTTAAAGAATTTTATGAAAATATATCAAGTCTTTGGCTAGAACTCTTCCTTTTTGGCATTCAATTTGGTAGTTTATTGGCATTGATTTTCATACATAGTCGTATTTGGTAGCCTAATCTGTGTACTAAAGTTGGACAAGAGAGACCTTCATACAAACGGATGGTTATATGGATGTTTATCTTAGTTTTAGGGAAAAGTTCGGAATTATAATCACATCTATGCCAATATTTGATATTTGACTGAGCATTCGAAACAAAAATAAGAAGTACTGTAGAAATTGAAAAAATAAAAGCTTGGAGATGTCGGAAAAGTGTGAAAAGATGATAATGGAAAAAGACTGTTTTCTTGCCACTTGACGCTTGGCGTACGTACTTCCAATTCCGACTCCGACTAGCCACACTTACTTCCTGTCTGTGTTATTCGTCATCATACTATTCGGTTTCCTAGAAGAAAAGATTGCCATAAGGCATTGGTATGAGGAGGTGTCAGGGTAGAGATACTTTTCTATACATTATATAGGCTATAAAAGTTTGTCCAACAGCAACTTGAGAAATGAAGCATTACATATTGGTTAACTATGAAAATATTCACGGCAAACTAAAGTGTTTACGCTTTCGCACTACAAGAGCAACTGCCTAGGCTTTCCTTATCATCATCACCATCATCTTAAGACAACATAATATAATATTATGCACACCCTTATCCTGTGGGCCTTGAGCCAACAACCTGAAGTGTTTCAGAAACGCTTCCCATGCACTTAAACTTCATCGTGAATGCTTATAAAATCTTTTATAGATCCACAAAATATAACGTTGTTACATGTAGTCATATTGCATGTCTTTTCCACTAAAGTTACCCAGAATTCCAGTCAATATAACTCATTCCCAAGAAAAAGTGAAAGTTGGATGATAAGGAGAATCTACATGCATACATGTATGATACATAGTTATGCTACGCAGCTGTTGTTTCTTAATAACATAATTTATCAGAAAAGCTGCACCTAGCGAAACGTCGTCATACTATTATTTATAAATCCTCCATTCCAACTTTCAACAAGCAGTTCCACTTGTCTCAAATAGTTCCAAAGAGGGTTGTTATAAACAATGCTTTAAAGTTGGCAGACATTTTTTAAATGCCAGAATTTGCGCTAAGTAGGAATAAGGGTGAATTGGGAGAACATCATCTTTCTATTTAAAAATAGACAATCTTAACTGTAAATAGTTCTAATTCTAATAGTTCTACTTTAATTCTTTAACAATTGTACGAAAACTTTTGCGAAATTTTTCGTACCACTTTAGAAAAACGTTAAAAAACAGACTTCTATCTAACGTGCTTTTCCCAAAATTCCAACAATGCGTCGTAGTTGATGCAAAAAAGATGGTCAAAAGTGCAAACACTTCATACTTTTTTTGTTAGTCGAGAGCAGTTCTTTTAACTGGGTACACGGCTACTCTCACAAAGTTCTATTGGAGAGGGTCTTAAGCTTTCTAGTAAAAGTTGGCCAGTTGAACAAAGTCAAAAATAGCAAAGGTACACTTTATACTCACACCACTACTCTACTAATAAGAGAGAGGCCACTTATAAATGCCAAAGTCATCATCAGCCCAGCATCCTCAGCTTAACTGTAAAGGCTTTTACGCGGTCAAGGAAGCAAAAGTTAAGACTACATTGTGTTTTTGGAGAGCTGAAAGTTTTGTGTTTTGCACTATTAGAGAGCAATTTTATGCCTACATGCATGTCATGATGATGATGTGATACGCTGCATTACTGACATAATAAGCAGCGCAACATCATCATCGTCAGCAACAGCAAACAAACTCAGGGAAGCCCGTCAGAGTTGCGGAGAGAGTGAATGAAAACGACATAAAGATATCCTTGGAACATTACCTCTGGAACGTGACTAAGTGGTCACTTGTATTTTCGAATGAATGGGGTAGACTGTGAGAAAAGTACTGAGATTCTAATACGTTCACTCTGTGATTTCTGTATAACAAACGTCAGCTTCCTTCATTTCTTTCGCATTGCTGAATGCAGAAGCCTTATACTTTGTTGTGGCACTACTGCAAGCACACAAACCTATTAGACTCAACTGCAAAACCTGATGGTGGTTTTTTGGGGAAAGCAACTTGAACGAAGTAGAGATCACTTTCTAAGCATTAATTTTACGATTCAAAAGACACAAAAAATTTACCAGGAGCTCAGGCTAAAGTAGCGGTTAAAATAAACACAAAATACAAAGCAGCTTTTCAATTTCCCCATAGCATATGAACATTGTGTGTAGCTTTAGCAAAGGAAGCAAACATTTTCTCTTCTGCTTTTTGATCGTTTTCTTTTGTACCAGTTTACTGAGCTGAGCGGAGCCGTACGTTTATTATCCATTCCCAATGCGATTCTTCCCTTGCTTGCTCTTCCATCCAACAAATTATTGTAAGCATCTCCTAGCTCTCCCTCCACTCTCCACCTTGGCTGGATGGATATTTATTATGTACCCAACTACATACATTTTCCACCACTTTCTCCCTTTCTCCGGGTCCATTTTATTTTCGACATGCATAAAATATTTTCCTTATATTTGCCTCGAATAAGGTGCACAATAATGCAAGCCATTGCTACCTAGACACATACTCATTCTTCTCGTTTTTAGCCCAGAAACCGAAACATGTGTGTATCAAACTTGAAAATTATTCATTGTATCACCGCTTTTACTTCTTGTGTGTACCAGAATGTAGCAAAACCGAAGTAAAAGCTGAGCGAAGACATTTGACTATATGGCATAGTGGCTCAAGTAAATAAGTTGATTTTGTTCTGCTACGTTAAGTCCTTAAAATTCGCACAGCAGCATGTACACATAAGATTTCAATTCTAGCTACTCGTTTACTTCACACACAGCATTCGACTGTGAAAGATTAAGCATTGTGAAAAATGCCTCAGTGGAACCATTCACTTATTTCCCGTGTTCAGCATTAAAAAATCCCATTGCGAAATTGGTAATATAGTGAACGCGGTATTTCTGGTTTAAGCTATTTTACATTTAGATGTGCCTCTGCCATATACAAATGAACGAGTAAATACTACATGTTCTATATTGTCACAATCAGTAGCGCTCTTATAACGGCACTTTTTCTCTAAATGAATATCTGAACAGTTCACGCTAGATACAAGAAGTTAAGTTGCCCCTATATCACTGTTTGTTTGCTACACTGTATATAGTAAAAACGCAAAAACGCATAGAAGCAATAGTACAACATATTAAATTACATCCTATTTGAGTGTAAAGTTTACCTCGATTGAGACCGGAAAACGGACAATTGATATTTTTTCATCGTGCTGTGGTAATTTTTGTTTCTAATGTATGCTTACTCATCTTTTTTTACAGCACGCATTGCAAAATACTCGTTATTATCGGACGTGGAATTTCTTACGCCACTCGGCCGCGGCGCGGCAGGGATTTTTCAGGGAAGAATAGAAAATCAGGGATTTTTTCTAAAATTTTTAGGGATTTTTCTAAAATTTCAGGGATTTTCCGAAATTTTTAGGGATAAAAATCCTATGGAATGGAAAAATCCTATGGAAAATCGTTATGGAATGGAATATTTTTTAAGAGGATTTCTCAAACAGATATTTTAAGTGTGCAATATTGTCTTAAAGCGTTATAACCGAGGTCTAAAAAGTCCGTTCCAAGCATTACGCATTTACTAAATGAATGATCATTTTGAATGTAACTTAACAGATACTCGAAATTTTAGAATGGGGGAAATGAGATTGGATTTCCAAAATCACACTTTTAACTCATTTGATACAAATTTTAACTTATTGTGCTAATCATTCATATTTACAAGATTTCAATGCGTGCTTTTGAATAGAATAAATGATGTGTTTTTAGGTGATTGTAAGCTAAATTAAATACACCCTTCCACTATTATTGAATAAGAGTTCGAGCCATATTGTGCTAGAATATATAATAAATTTGTGAATCTTGTATCAGAATCAGAATGAATGCTGCTCTTAGAAATAGAAGGAAGCTTTTGCATATACTCATGAATTTTTTTTTAAATTTTCGACTGTTCCAAAATAAAGGACATAAAGGACATTAAAGGACGTCCTTTATTTTTTAAATTCAGGACCTGAAAAAAAGGACTGTCCTTTAAAATAAAGGACGGATGGCCACCCTAAGCGAGGAAGAAGGGTGTCCTCGACAGAAATCAGCCAGCCAACCAGGTATACTCTTCATTTATACATTTGATGAGCGCAGAATGGGTAACTGGTTAGAGCATCATAAATATTATTATTATTATTATTATTATTAGTCGTTAGGGAAATGGCTTAAATTCCAATGGCTCAGGAGACAATACACAAACAATTTTTATCAATTCAATACCTTTTTGGGAATCAAAAAAGTTGCAAAATCAAGCTACATAATTTTTTTGACATTAAATTGGTTTGAAGGAGGCAACCAATTACAATGTTGTCACTCCCCCACAATTTATAAAGACTCTCCAAATCTAGAGACCATATATGCAAATCCATAGACCAACACACGTATTCTCATATATGTTATTCCGAATGTCTATCCGTGTTCCGTACGTACCAAACAATAACAAAAAACAATCTGTGCCAACTCAAAATTCTCATACTATTATTATTTATGTTGAGCAGCCTCAAAACCAAGCATTTTGTCTCTGGTTTCATAAAAACGAAAACGTAACAATTTAATGTGATATTGGGAAAAGAGAATGAATCACGAATTCACCGTGTTGTGTTCTTCCCTACACTGACTTCATGTGCAAAACAAACAAAAGATTTTGAACAATTTGGCAAATTATAAAGATTTTGAGCTTGACAATCAGTTATTATGATAGTGAAGACTTCCCGCAAATGAGTGTCCATTCCATCATGTTTGTGAAAATCCTAATATCCCACTGGTTCTTATGAAAGATTTCATTCTTCCGGAGCAAATCAGAGGTACAAAGTAAGAACGTTAACTGCTTGATTCAAAAAAAAAAAAAATTTGCGACTACTGATGACCGTCTCGGAGAAATTTTATTCCAGAGCTCTCCAGAGATAAGATACTGAAAATATGTTAGAAACGTATGATTTAACTAATCAAGGAGCTAACAGGCATTCCATGACTTGTGAACAATTACTGGATTTACTCCACAACTGCGAGTGATTTATTACAGTCGGAAATATTCAACTATTCCCAACAAGATCAAAAATTCATGTGTTCCCCAATCTAGAAATAAAATGCATTCCTAGTGAAGCGAAACCGGAGATCCTAAATAAAGTATTTTTCCCTTGCACTGGACAACGCAGTCAGTACCCAGGAACGTCAGAGGGACAATATGAGATCATTCCAGTTTTCGATAAATGCTATGTTTGGTCAATGCGACAACATATGAAAATCTTTAGCATCAGGATATACAACTTCCTCTTGCCAACTAGACCAGAGTCATGTCATGAGATCTCTAGAAGGAATTATTAATTTTTTTACTGTGTGGAGTATGCACTGCTTCAATAGTGGGAACCTGGAGTTCTCGGCGAGTATTGCAGCCATTCTCATAGTTGAAGATGCCACGGTCGTAGCAAAAGAA